>JAOXYM010000015.1:23527861-23543354 GCA_028567055.1 Leptatherina wallacei | reverse complement strand
TGTGTGTGTGTGTGTGTGTGTGTGTGTGTGTGTGTAATTAGACTGTTTGAAGCATGACCTGCCCCTGGGGGTGCTAAGCCCCACCAGACACCCACAACAGGTGGAGCAGGAGGGAGAACAGGATGTGCACATGCAGCTGCTCTGAAAAAAACAGGTGGAGTGCATCCATCCATATCTCCCAGGCTTAAAAAGGAGCATAAGACTGAGCGACGAGATGGAGGAGAGGAGGTGGAGCAGTGGATCAAAACAATGTTTTTGCTCTTTCCTGAAGCAGTGAATCCCCTAAACAGAGCCCAGCCTTCTTCCCATGACTCCCTCCACAAATCAGTGAGCTATTGTTTCAAGTGTTTGTCACTATGTGTGTGGTATATGACTCAAAGTACAGGAGAAAATAATGATTACTTACAGCCAGGTAGAGCATGGTATACAGGGAAAAAGAGGCATGTCCTGAGAAAAAGGATTTCCTGTGAACAGAAATATCAATTATTGTCCATTGTTTACAATATAAATGTTGAAGAAAGCCCTCAATACTTAAATGAATATGTATACTAAGCATGTATTGTTGTTTCCACAAACCTGGCCTCTTGCACATCGCTGTCTTCACCAGTGCAGGTATAGTTAGTGATGTATCCCAGTGAACAGTTGATGGTGGAGAAGTCTGGCCGACACACATCTAAGAAGTGGGGTCTCATCCTGCCCACTGACACCTTGGCGATGTCCGTGAATGACTGGCTGACGGCACAGCCGAACAGAAACACACCTATCTGAGAGAAAACACATAAAAATGATTAAACTTAAAATCCTTCCCGTTGCTTCAGCTTCAGGATTTTGATTTGTAGACAAATGCAGGTTTTTCCTTACTGGTGTGAGACTCTTGACTTTGTAGCTAAAGGGGCTGTTTTGCTAATATTTTTGTTAACTCTAACACAATCGCTGGCCAATTCATTAGTGCATAGCCTACAAATTACTCCTTTTCACAGAATTCTTGTCTTAAAAATGCACTTATGACAGAAATAATTTAACACTTAAATATAAAGCTAAATTTAAGTAAGCATAACAGAGTTTGCGGATATGCTAGCCCTGAAATGCTCTTACTGCTACAGTAAGCTAATTAGCTAAACATTACAATTTAATCTGTTAGAATTGGGAGTTTAAAAGTTTAACCAAAGAAAGATATTTCTTAAAAACAAACGGACAAACAAACATATATAAACTTTTGCTAAAGTCACCCGTCTAAACAATAAACCACTAGAAATGTGTGGTGGTGTTTTTATATGCAGAGGCACTGCGCTCAGCCTACATTGTCCTCTCAGCGTACTGCCGCATAGACTATAAAATGTAGAAATATGTTTAATTTTCTGTCTCATTTTGCCTCTTTTCTTTTTATTAGTATTTGTTTCTTCAACCTTTGAAAACATGAATTCCCATAATAGCAGACATTGAGAATAGATGGTGCCAAACTTTACTAAAATGGCCATTTTGGTGACCTCGTCTGAATAAAACCACTCTGGTTTTGTTCTGTTTCACTTCATCAGGGGGGACTTTTGTAGAGTTAATGTTCATATATTGCACAATGATTTGATAGAGGTTTAGGTCTACAGCTGCATCATTCCAAAGGGATATTAAAATTGATCCTGAAAGTTTTTTTTTTTAGGCCAGCCGGAAACTTTTTTCATTCGTGCTATGTGCCATCTTCATCTATTCTTCACCAGTAACACACATACTGATATTTACACATCTTCACAAATCCACAAGTGTTTCATTCCACCATGACTCCACCAAGAATTTAAATTGACCTTATAGTTGCAAAGATGTACTCATTTCATTATGGGTATACAATGTTTGAGCCGGGGGCCTAAAATATCGGCACATGGGTTCAAAGGGTTAATACACACATAAGGTTTTGTGGAAGTACTTATTTCTGCTTTTGAAAGTAAATGTGAAACAATTGATAAATTATGTTCTCTGATTCAGAACTTTTTTTCTATGATTGGTTTCAGTCAATCATTTCCATTTATGTCAGCATTCCTGCATTTCTTCCTCTCTCACTAACTGCGCAGTATAGGAGGGGTCCAGTTTGCCCTTTTTAAGAAGGAAACCACCATTTACTGTCTTTGTTATAATTGGTCAAATGTCATTTAGGGGAAAGGTTTACGGAAATGGCAACTATGTTTGGAATAAACATGTATGACAATTACTCTAAAACAGAGCTCACCTGTTTGTAGAGAGCTGCAACGTAAGGATTCCCAACAAATGACTTGGTTCCCTCACGTAGTTGGTGAATCCTGTAGCATTCTCCAATTGCAATCTAAAGAAACATTTTTTTCAGATAAACAGAAAACACTAGTTACAACTATAAAGATAGAAATCTGCTGCTTAATCTGACAGTAGTAAAGTAGAAAACCATGCAATAAAGCATAAACACCAGAATGTATCATGCAAGAAATGACAATCAGCTCCAGGTTGAATTATAAGATTGAACAGAAAGGATGGGTGAAATACAGACAAGAGAATGAATGCGAGTAACACAAACACAAACATACAAAATGAGCATGGCCTGCCTTTCCCTCAGGCAGTTTGGATGAGATGTGAGTTTGAAAATGATGATGTCTGCTCAGTGATATGATGCAGTCTTAATGCATGATAATGATGGCATTGAAGGCAACGGGAAAAGAAAAACACTAAGTTTCAAGCTAATCGTCTAGACTGGGTAGGCATCAGAGTCAGACTGACCTGACTTTGATATAAGAAGGAATTACTGTACATCATCTGCTATACTGCTTAAGTCCACCAGACTAACCTTGACTCCTGTGGTATTCTAGCCAGGTGGTTTTAAGTACTGTTGGGCCCCATGGAAAGACCTCAACTACTCTAAGGGGGCTCACGCCAACCCAGTGCTCGAGGCACAAGGATGTCAATCAAACTTCCACCACCCGGGGTAGGTAACTGACGGCCTGGCTGCTCTCTCTTTCCAGACAAGTCCTCGCTATTTGGCGTACTTTCTCACCACCCAGTCTCTCAGGAAAATATTTACCTGCCCATCTGTAAGCCAGCAGTCAGATGCTCAATACAGTGAAGAGCATCACGTGCACACAGAAATGTGCACACATGTACAGCTTTAGGTTTTCCCACATTTGCAATCACCCTGCTACTTCTGCTTCTGTGTTCTGACCCGTGACCTGAATAACAATCTCCACACGGTTAGATGAACTCCTGACTACAAGATCGGTTGTGAATATGTTTGGATACAAACATTTTCAAAAACCAACTAAAAGTCCTCTGACGAATCTCTTCACCCTGTTTTTATTCTCTTCTAACCTGAAGTTATGATTTATCTCTCTGCTACTTTGATTTTATTCTTACAAGATGTTGGCCTGCTTGCCTCAGTTCTTTTTCCAGCATCCTGTTCCTTGTTTACGAAAGAAGTTAAACCTCAACGATGTCCAATGGAAAAATCTTTGAAAGTTCATAAACCAAATTAAGACCATCCATTGTAAAAGTTTATCAGATCAAGGATCCAGGTGCTCATTTATTCTGTGTGTGTGTGTGTGTATTGTTAATCTTGCTAAACACACCTATCCTGCTTATTGGGTGGTCAGCTGTGCAGGCTCCCAGCCAGAAGAAACAAACATAGTGGCGTATTAGTTTGTTTTTGCCCGCTATTGTGATTTAATTGTTCCAATCAGAGCTGGATATTAGAGCCACAGGAGGCTACTTCAGGTCGCAAAAGTTTATTTGGCTTGTCAGCATTTGCATTCAAAGATCTCCACCGTTTCTGTCTTGATTTACTCCTGTGTTTCTGGTCATCTGAGAACAGACATGTCATCAATGCTCAGACCACAGGAGCAAATATATATTTGAAAGGTTTATTTGGATGTATGCTTTAAATTCTGTTTCTCACAGTAGACACGTCCTACACGCAGGACTATTGGGATTTCCTTTGCAGTTGAGATAAACAAGAGGTCCGACTGGAATCTGCTACCAGTGCATGTATACATGTGCATGTATGTGCATGTATGTGTGCGCTTGTCTGAGACAGTGCGCGAGTATGTGAAAGGAATGGTGTCGGCATGGCAGTAGACGCCACTAATGGAACACAGCTGTGTGAGACACGCCAGCCTTGCCCACACGTGAACATGTGAGGGAGCTAACGCAAGCTCAGTCTCCTGGTTCTAATAAGCAGAAGAGCTGAGCTGGTGCAGTGTGTGTATAAATGTGTGCGTGTGTGTGCCCACCAAGCTGATGGCAAGGGGACAATGGTGGGGCGACAGCTTAGTCTGAGAACTTATGAGGGGGCTGTGCCACAGAGAGTCTGGGGGCTGTAAAGATCACCTAGCCTGACCACATAGCATTAATTGACATACACCCACCACATGTCATTATAACATGTTTCCACTACGCCTGGCCTCCCTCTTTAATCTGGTATTCCTCTTCTTTTTTCTTTTTTTTTTTGAAGCATGAGTCCAGTAATGGCAATAAAGACTTCATGCTGTTTCTAACTAGTGAGACACCCCAGGCTATCAGTGGGGCACCAGCGTCATGGGAGAGAGCAATGGCATTTAAACCAAAGTACAGTGCAGGGCACAGAGTCAGAGTATGGAGATAAAAGCAAGAGGCATAAGAGTTGGACCAGGAGCTTGTTAAAACTCTTTGGTCTTTGGCATGCATGTGTCAGCATGCACACAGACCGACATACATTTCCTAATCTTGCTTGAAGGGCCTCTCACTACTGACTCACTTAGCAAAGTAATAAAAAACCAGCCATTACAAATGACTGCGAATGACTCAAAGAAGCAACAGAAGAATTAAGTATGATGGAGAACAAATAAAGTATGATGGGGGGACAAATAAAGCACATTTATGGAAGAAAATAGGACTATTTTAGAAAAAGACTGCATGTTAGGAGATGGCTAAAACCTTTGATGATGTGCCCATAGTTTAAGTGGAAGGAAATAGCAAACAAAAGGAGGTGTGAAGGTCGACTTACAGAGAAGATGCCAATAAGAATGCCGACACCACAAAGCACGGCATCACTAATGGTGTCGCCCTCTTTTCGGGGGAAGCGGATGGACTCGTCCAAACAGTAAAACCCGCGCCGGTACGGCTTTATGGTGCTAGTCTCAATGATCAGGAAAGGCAGGCTAGCTACAAAGAGAGAGAAGGACAGGAAGAGGGAGAGAAGAAAGAAAGCACAAAAGCAACCAGTCAGTGACACAGACATAAACAGGAGAGGAGCACAAGGAGCATGCTGGCACCGGAGGAACTTCGGGATGCCAGAAAAAGGTTGGGCTTGAGGATGTTATGTGTGGACATCTTGGAGCAAAGGAGTGATGAATTTCCAAAACTATGACCTATGAGAAAGATTACATAAACTTTTCCCTCATCATGTTACACTGTCACTCCTTTACGGCCACATCATGAACCCCACCATGAGCCCTTCCTGTTTCTGCCCCTTATTGTTTCACCAGGGGAGCACTCTTTGTGGCAGAGGCGGGGAGGAGGGGGGGGGGGGACTTACGGACACTGCGGGCAGTGTCAAGCCAACAGAAATGAGCACTGAAGAGGGTACGGTGCTGCTCTTGTAGGGGTAGTTCAGGCTGGAGTCGCTGCAGTAAAAACCCCTCTGGTATGGACGAATAGAGGTACGGTGCAGAACCAGGGTCGGCAGCATAGCTACACACACACACATGTGAACAGATGTATGAAACCAAGTCTGACCTACAGATCACACAGCTTCAAATCCACTTACCTGTAAACTGTAGAAGAAACACAGTTTAAACACACATTAACACACAGAAAAAAAAAGGTGTGTGAGCTCATGCTCATGTTATTTACTCAGCAAACACTCTCCTGCTGCTTCTGTTGACAGAGTGACACAAGGCCATAAAGAACTTAGGTTTATCTATCAGGATCAGGAACAACCAGGGGGCCATTATTAAAGACAAAAGGAACCCTTTGACAGTGGCAATGTGTTAATCCAGAATTAAGTTAATGTTATGGAAATTGGATAAGAGTGCCTGAGTTAGGTAGAGATAAAAAGGCCTTTCATCCTGCATTCAACATCCTTCATGAAAATCTAAAGTTTGTCCAACAATGTCGGCAACAAATGGACCGTTATCGCCTCCAAAACCACACACACACACAACCATACACACACATACAGTGACTGACATGTTCTGTCCAAACTAGAGAACGTAGTAATAGAAATACAGGCGTGCAAAATCTGGTCTGGAAATTTTTAGGTTTTCCATCAGGGATTTTAAAATGTGTGAATACCAAAACAAGAAGTAAGCCCACCCAACTGTGGAGGATTTTTCTGCATGACAGCATGTTTTTGGCATGTGTTTGCTCGGCCGTAGTTGCTCATAAACAGAGGGAGCTCAAGACACGAAGGCGTCCTGAAGAGCCGCATGCAGACACACCAACATACACGTTCAGTGTCAGGCTGAACCAAAACTATTCCTACATGAGGTTTCATGTGGTTAGCTCCCATCACAGGGGCTTTTTTTTTTGTTTTTTTTACATTTGGGTAAAAGTCAGAAATCTGCTTATGAATGTTCCTGATGGGGCCGGAGAACCGCGGCTGTCGTCTCAGCAGTGATGAGAGTTTAGAGATCCAGTTACCGACCCGTCCGGAAAAATTACCAGTGTGAACTTCTTGAGGACCTCAAAACACTTTTCTCATGCATGCTGGTGAGACATGCAGCCTCAGCACCGCTCTAGTTTCAGAAGAAGAAAGTGTTGTCTCAGGTGTGTATCAGATCAGTGAGTGGACATTTTAACCATGTCCACGGCGGTGTGGTTAAAGCCACAAAAACCATTTTATAAAGCAAAATCTGATATTCTAGACAAGCCCAATTTGCAGATGCAGATGAAGGAGGGGGTTTTACTGTGGCTCAAGAGGTGGAGTGAACCATCCACTAATTGGAACTATTTAGTGGTTCAATCCCTGAATCCTTCAGTCTGCATGCCTAAGAGTCCCTGGTTGCAAGATGCCTAACCCCCAAACGGCAGATGCAATGAACATGTAAATATCGGCCTCCATCTGAACCCAGAAATCCCCAGTAGAAGAAATTAAATGGAATAGAGTCATTATTTTACAAATAGGATAGCCACTTCAAAGACTAAAAAAAGAGAATGAAGTGTTTTTTTCTGTTGTTTCTCTCTCTCTCTCTCTCTCTCTCTCTCTCTCTCTCTCTGTGTGCAGTGGTTAGCAGAGGGCAGTGAGTAGGGTGGCCACTGAGCCAGACACCTGCACAAACAGTGTGCAGCACCAGGCTTTAACAGGCTGCTGGTGGGCCCACACAGGGCCAGGCCGGGCTTCAGTGGTGTCTTTGAAACATGCTATTCACACAAAAGGATGGGTTAGCTGTGGGTGAGGATAGAATTTCTAGAGCAAGGCGGGGCAGGAGGGTCAACACAACTTAAAGACGAGTTGATTCCAGTGCAGATATGGTTGTCTCTTAGCTTAATGCCTCAGTGTACTTGCCAACAAATATAATACCTTAAACAAAGTGAGAATCCTTATGAGTTAAGTCCATATACAAACTGTTGGGTAAACAGCCTGGGGGGGGGGGGGGGATACGTTTCATAAATTGGATTGTGTTTTTGCTCAAGTACTTATTCATTTTCTCTTTCCTTCCCCATCTCTCTCCATCCCTCCACGCTGGTCTACTTGTGGAGAAGGCATTCAAATGCTAATGAGGAGAAATGGGGGGAGAAAAAAAAGGTCAGGCGTACACGGACAAAAACACACACATGCTAACTAACTGGTGCTTAAAGGCTAAACCGATCGGACCAAACCATGGGAAACTCTGAAGCCGAGTAGCTCAACAACTAAAAAAAGTTAAGTGAGTTCAAGCAAATTGTCCCCATCTATTGATAATTCATGAAAGCATCTCTGTGTGCACAGTGCCCAGCCTTGAGATGCCAAGCTGTTTTGTTCTCCCCCCCCCCCCTGAGAACAGCCTGGTATGTGGGCATTCTCATCATACCACAGCCAGTCCATGAAGCTCTGAGCAGAAAATAAAACAGACTGTGGCGTTCGCTCTACAGCACATCTGAGACTTGACTGCAAACAGCAGCGCGAGGAAATATGACCTCCTTTATGCCAACAGAAAAAAGAGCAAGTGACCCTCAGAGGGTCCTTGCTGACCCAGAAGGAGGACGAGAGAGACAGGGGGGAGTGTCAGAGGAGGGAGAGATAAAGTCAGAAAGGGGGAAAAGAGAAAGAAGTGGGCTGGACTGTTGGCAAAAGCCTCTGGTGCATCACTGAATCAAAAAACAACTATTTCACCAGCTTTGTTGTGAGGTCACTAACGTTCAGTAATGGTTCAGAAGCTGATTAGAGAGGGAGAGTCCTACCTTAGTTCCAGAGGAAATACTTCTCTCAACCCATTTACTTTGTTGTTACGTTTTGCTTTGCCAGAGATTTTGTATGTTCTGTGCTTTAAGAGCCAATGAGCCCTATGAGCTATCAAACCACCGAACTGCTTTTAAACGCCACATGAACAGGCGCCTGAGTTTAATTGAAGCCTGAAAATTCCCTCAATGGACAGATATGAGAAGGAGAGAGGGAGGGCCCAGAAAGTAAGAATGAAATAGAAGAAAAACAAAGTGCACAGATCCAAAGTGGGTGGCTTGCCGGTTTAGGAACACTTCTATTTGTCTTATCAGATCCTGCCATGCATTTCTCTCGTGCTGTCTATGAGGAGAACCACGGCAGACCACTAAAGACTACTTACTGCAGGTCAGAGAGAGGCTTTCCTTTGCCTGGTTGAATCAGTGTTTATATAGTAGAGGTCATGGCAAGGCCTGTGTGCGTGCACGTGTGAGCGTGTGTGTGTGTGTGTCAGTGCGGTCGCTGCACTTATTTTCCATCTGTAAATCCAGTCACAGGTTCACGCTCCGCTGCCTGCTAGAAATCACAGCTCAAAAGTCTGTCCACGTGTGTTTATATGAGCTGTGTGTGTGTGTGTGTGTGTGTGTGTGTGTGTGTGTGTTTGCAAATGCATGTGTGCCCTCATTTGTTGATTTGACAGATTAACCATCTGGCATCCCTTTGATTGGCTTTGGAGTTAAATTTGGTACTGTGACTTAGTGGATTATTATTAGCAGTGCAAGCTCAGCTTGGAAAGAAACAGGTTCTTTTTACCTGGTTAAAGATTAGGATTTATGTTTGGATGCATTTAAACTGCTTTCTTTACAGCCCAGTCAAAAGTTCCTCTCAAGTTGATCAACTATGCTTGGCAGAAAAGGAAACAATAGCTATTCTTACTGTTTCTTAAGCTCTGCGTCATTTAAAAGGTTAATTCCCTTGGACATGGAACTAATTTCCCTGCAGAACAACACCTACATGTCTGCTGAGAAGATGCTGACGTCTCATCCTCAGGCTCTCACCGCTCTCTCTCATCCTTCTGCATCTCTATTGACATTTTAATGGGCTTCCATGGCATTCAGGGGCAGAGTTAGAATGATATCGTGATTTCTAGAGAGCCAGCCTGAGTGTCAGCAGCGAGTGAGAGGTGAATGGGAGGCGGGGCGCAGCAGAGGAAGAGGTATTGTGGCCGACACTAATGGAGGATTTCCTCCTCCTGTCTCTCCATCGCGCATGTGACCTATCCTGAGAAGGAGTGGGAAAATTCAGAGGAAGGTTAAAGAGGGCAGAAGCTGAAGTGGGCTTTAACTCCATAGACATGACCAGTAAATCAATCAAACGTTAACTTCTTTTATTTTCCTCCATAGATTTTCTCACCGCTCCTTCAACAAATCCAAATCCTTGAAGAGGCAGAAGTTTTGCTTTAAATTGTCTGATAATTTTTTATTTTTTTTTTTTCACAAAACTTCAGATTTAAGTCAAACTTTTGTAACAATTTTGGATTAAATGTCCAGCTTCTTGTATTTGAAAATGTTTTAAGTTGGTTAAATGTTGTTTCTTCACATCTAATCACACGGAAGTGACATTTCGAACCATAAACCATGAAACAACCTGATCTATCCATGTGCATCAGATCCATTACGTTAACTTTTCCACCCCTCATCTCTTGAGGAAACTCTTGACATACTTATATCATTCAGATGTGAACATCTAGGCACACCCTGCAACATGACCTGCATCAGCAGGAGGGCTCTCTAAAGTGGCCCATACTGCAAACAGAACAATGGATAGATATAGCATTGTGGTTATTTGATATGTGTGAGACTCTGTGTGCTGGGGGAGACATTTCTGTTCACTTTCTTGCAAATTGCATGAATATGTGCATGCATACAGGAGCAATTGTGTGGGAAAGATTAGCCGTATGTGTGCCAGCAGTTAGAGTTGGTGAGTGTGTATTTGATAAGAACAAGAGAATCAACGGGTTCAGTGCCAAGTTCACTTGTTTGCGGAAAAGGACTGTGCCAAAACACAGGCAGTGGCAGCAGTGTCTGGGAAGATCTCAGAGGAAATATCACACAAGGGGTTCCCTCAATTTGATCCTGTATTGATATAAACCTTACTTTTTTAGAAAGGGGACATTAAGCATCTTCACTATGACCAGTATGGGTTTAAATAAAGGTCGCCAAGCAGATGCCTAAAATGTTATCAAATATGTCACCCACCTATCAGCGCACAGAACCACAGCCCTACTCTTTATCTTGAGGTCATTAAAGTTGGGAGCTTGAGAATGTGAGGCCTCCCAGACATATGGGAATAGGTTTGCCGAAGTTCGTGACAGACCCTGGAGGTAAATGCAGGACCAGGGGTCAGAGGTGAGGGATGCTGCATAGTATCATTGTGCTGTAGAGCAGCAAATGTCACTGCGACGATGCCTATCTTGCTGTATCCGTGGGAATGTGAGGCTGTGTGTGTGGCTATGTGGCTGTTAAAGGGGATTACTGTGGTTCCACTGGCAACTTCAGCAAAGCCTCTCTCAAACAATTTTAAGTCGTTGACCACAAAGGGCTTTAAAAACGTCCTTCCAATCCAAATAAATAAACTCTGCTCCATAAACCCCCCCTTTAAAGTTGTATCCATCAACATAATCACCATTTAGGAAACCTACACTTGCATGCACACACTGATACAGTTTGGCCTGAGATGTTGCCTCATTGTTTCCACGGCATGCTGATGTGTTTCAGACATGTACAAAGCTCACAAATACACAAACACGCAGACACACACAGATACACAGGATTGGCTGCGGTCAGCAGAGTTGTGTACAGAGCGAATCCCTGCCCTTTTTTCCTCCCTTTGCGTGAATGCTGCAACAACCGGGGGGCCGCTGGCTGAAGCATGTGCTTACTCAGAGAGATTTTATTCACGGGAATAAATGCCTTTTACACACAGGCGTCTGATGGGACACTCTCTAGGGCGACTTTCACCAGCAGACACCTGCAGGGGCAGCCTCTGAATGCCGCTGCTGACCCCTACTGCTGTGGATTGTGGGCTCATATACAGAGACGTTGTATCCAGCCAGCTCTGATCCCCATTAACAAGCAGAGGTGGCGTGTGGATATTTATAATGTGTTTCAGAAAGATCAATTACAACTGGAGATACTGCTGGTTTAAAAGGGAGGATGAACACGCAGATGCTCCAATGAAAGGGGAACCTGAGCCGTGCCCAGGGGCCAAATCAGACTGCCGGGCTGCTTGGATGGCGGGGCGTTTCTCTGTGATTGCCATAATGGCATTATTACCTCCCATGACAATAGCCTGGCTGTTGTGAAGAAGGCTATGGACTCTTTGAAACCCGACCCCCTCTGTCTGGATAATGCTCCATTAAACTTCCTCTCATCTGCTACTCTAACATCTTGCACATATCACATATGTGTGTGTACGTGTTGAGGACAATAGGTGTTACACTAGCACCGCAGCGCGAATGCTTTGCATTATTTCTAAAGTGTTGCCGGCGGACTCTTCAGTCCGAGCTCTTCTCTGTATGCAAATAGGACAGGGCTCAGTGGCTGCAGCTCAGATAAGGCCAGCGCCAATAAAGATGCTGAGCTGATTATTACACTGAGCTGAGAAGATAAGCGCTACCACTCACAATACAGCTGGAAGCAGCAGCGGCCGTAAACCACTGATAGATAATCAAGCAGCCTAGAGTGCTGATTACTAGTGTCCCATACCCTCTTATCCCTTCCCTATTCACTTATGCCCCTTCCCTCTATTCCATCCTCTTCTGTCTGCTAGTGGCCCACCGGTCCTCGTTAACGAAACAAAGAGCACTGAGATGCATCAAAAGGGGTATTGTTCTCTGTGAAACAGTGAAATCTCCCTTACCCCCCCCCCCCCAAACCCTCCCCCCTGCCAATCCCTGGGTGCACACAGTATGTGCACACAAATACAGAGGATTGTAGTGGGTTATGCAGTAAGAGAAAGTGACAGACAGAGGGGCCTGTGTAACAGCAGGGAGGCCCAAGAAAAAGGACGGAGAGGGATGTAATGAGGCCTACAGCTTCACATCATCTGCTGCCTCTGCTCTCATTTACATGAAGGGGCCCGTGGCATCACTGTTAGCTCGGACCCACTTTAGCAAGCGGGAATAAATCAAACAGAGATCCTGGAAAGACATCAGGTTAGCGATGAAAATTACACCAACTGTGATAACTGTGATTAAAATAACCTCCTCTCCAGCTCACAGAACTCCATAAAATATACATTTACATTACTCGCTGAAAACTTAAACACGAGTCAAAACACAAGCGAGAATAAGTGCTAACAAAGGTTTATGCTAGTGTCCTGCCCCAGTAATCCAAAACGATCTAAATAAGCAGTCTGAAGGTGTTTATAGAGGAGGGATATAATTACAGATGAGTGTATGGACAGAGACAGGAGAAACAGAGGCTTTACTGCTCCATTGTTGGAAACGTGTGAACTACAAGTCTTTGTTTCTTTCTACAATCTGTTTGCTGGGACGGAGACAGTGAAAGAAAGGGTTGAAAGAGATGAATGTGTCTGGTTTGTGTACCAGTGTAAAGAGTAACAGGCACATCAGTCACTCCAATGCCTTCGGCTTGCCCACGGGAACCACATGGGACACACATACACACACGCACACACAAAACGAGCCACAGATGCCTCACACATGCTACCCACACACTGCTTCACCCTCCAGCCCCAACAGTCCATTTAATGACAGCTTTGAGTGCTCCCTCTCCATCATGAACCTCATGGGACACTCATGCACACGCTCACACCCACACACCTCTAATCGCAGCCCTGCGCAGACACAAACCCCAGGGGTTTGTCTTTTTAACTCTTGCACCAGCAGGAACCAGCCACACGTCTCGATGACAAGCTGATGAGGTTACAGACACAAGTCCGGCATGAACACTCCCACCGCTCTTCATCACGAAACACACAGCAATGCACGTCGTCCAAGCACAAATACACACTCGACATGCCAGTCATTCTTGGAGAGGCTGTAGCCGCAGTTGCCATAAACATCTGCTGATCTTTATCTTCTTACATAATGCAGTTATTCTCTGCTGCCAGAGGACGCTCGTCACCTTCTTAAGAGCCCTAGCCTCACCTTGGCCCGCAGCCATAAGACAACACATATGATGCAACTCTCCAAAGACCAGCTTCCACTGCAGCACAAAGGCATATGTAACAAATACCACGCAGATGTCGGCTATTGCACGGATTGATTTTACATGCTCCTTTGTGATGGCCCACTGAATGTTTGCATGCAAATGTCATACGCAGAGCGCTGCAGGCTTTTGACCTATGTGAGTCAATGTTGTACCTGACCTTTGGTCTCATCTTTTAAAGCATCAACATTTGGACTATAAACACTTAAGATACGCACTCCGCTTCAGTGCTTCTCTGTAGTAAATGACTCCTTTTAGAGTTTGTCACAAACTTATTGACCACAAGAAGTTAAATAAGTCAAATTATGTGGGCTTGATTAGAATTTGATAGAAAAAGATAAATATATTAGCATCATTTATACTCTTTAAATCGTGAACTCTTGTGCTTGTGCATCTACTGCATAACCCAGAGGACTTCTTCTCGGCTCATGCCTCTGCACAAACTGGTGCAGAACTGTGAATATTTGCCCTTAGATTAAGGCCAGCAGCTTTGGATGGCAGCCTATGTTTGGGTTTGTGTGTGAGGACCTCCCACTTTCTGTTTGATTACAGTTTCCTTGTGGATACTTGGCAAATACTACCTGCCTCTTGTGATCCATTACTGTAAGGTGATTTCTTTGCTTCAGTCTGTGAAATAAAATTGGGGTCTACCAGCATGTACTTTATATATTTAAACTCTTCCCCTTCTTCTTTCTGTGCTTTTTAGTCTCCCAAAGAAATGAAGATGAGGAAACACTGGAACAAGTGGAGAGAGAGAAGGAGGGGTGAGGGTGGAAATGGACTGTGAGGCAAAAAAAAAGGGACAGGATTTCATTTCACAACCACACCTACCTCCGACCGACACTACCTTTCCGTTTCCCACCCTTTCCTGAGACACACATACACACTACGTGCCCCCTGCTTTACTCCCTTCCAGTTGCACCAGATGTCCCATCAAGAGTTTTGGGCCAGATGAAGAATTTGAGAAATTCTGGAAAATATTTGTGGAGCGGCTCAGGCTTGAAGTGGCCGAGGCTCGGAGAGGTAGAGGTTAAACCCTCTCCTGCTTTAATGAGGGGTTTTTGTGACTGACTGCTGCAGGGCTGTGGCATCCGATGGGGAAGTTAGAGTTGGGCACAGACCTGGGAGCTTATAGCTCAAGAGGCCAGTTCTGAAGCCGATTCCCTAAATCCTTTTTGGACGGGATGCCTGTGGAAAGATCCTGCCGATAAGACTTTTAGACACCGTCAATGGTAACTGATCACCATAGCAATGCCAAGGCAAGACGTGGAGAGACTTGAAGCAATCAAGAATGGTAACGCTTCTGGATCTTGTGCTCCAAACGGTTTGCAAACCACATCTGCACACAGGCAGACACACACAAAGCATAATCTTCCTTTGCATTGTGTAAAAGTTCATCAGAGTTGAGGTGAAGCTACATTTAGAAATATGGTTTCCTGAGAGCTGGAGTGGCTGTCGCTTCACAGTGTTTTCACAATAAACATCTACTCAAACTGCATGTTGGAGAGCCGCTGGACAGTGTGTCGCCAGGAGAAGGAGAATAAAACCCGGCAGGCTTGTGGCTGACTTTGTGTATTTATAGCGAGTGTATGATGTTTGTATGCATGCTTCTTATAGTGACGCTAAATCAGTTGCTCTGTAAGGGTGGAACCCGAGCCAAGGTGAATTCAGCACACGATGCTTGCGCTCAGCTGGCAGAATTGTGCACAGAGACTGATCTCAGCAGCTGAGGACAGCCGGAGTGTGTTTTCTCATTGCTTATGGATTATCAGCCTAAATGAGCCGAGGACTCTTTTAGATGGGGGGAATACACTCATTAGCTATGCCTGAGGGTGTGTGACTTGAGATTGACAACCTTTGGAAAGACATTGCTGCAGCAACTATACGTATATGTGTGTGTGTTTGTGTGTGTGTGTGA
>JAOXYM010000015.1:23516339-23527761 GCA_028567055.1 Leptatherina wallacei | reverse complement strand
TTGAGATTGACAACCTTTGGAAAGACATTGCTGCAGCAACTATACGTATATGTGTGTGTGTTTGTGTGTGTGTGTGAGTGGGGCACCAGCTGGCAGATATGAGCTAATTAAAGGTGTTTATGCAAACGCTAACAGTAAAGGCTGATGCACACTGAACAAAAGCCTTTCAACATCAGGCCCTCTTCCGAGTCCCCCCTCTACACACCCGCATTCCTGGTTTCTCATCCAGACCGCCCTGATAACCCCCCTTCTCCTTCTCTTTCAACCCTCTCAACCCCTACAACCCACTTACCCCCAAACAGCTAAAGTGGGCCAACCAATAATGGCTGAGCAGCCAGGCTGTGTTTAACATGACAACAGAGAATCTGGGTGCCTATTTGTGTGTGTGTGTGTGTGTATTTACATGCAGTCTGTTTACAGGCGCGCGCGTGTGTCACAGAACCAGTGTAGATATACCAGCAAAGGAAGTTGGGTTTTTTGGATTGTTTTTGTTTGTTTTTTTTTGCAGGAATTTGCTCCACGTGTGCTCAAAGCTCATCTACATTTATACAAGTGTGGATGAAACAGTGTGTACGTCTGAGGTTCTTTAATAAGCGAAGCAATATCAACCTTGTAAATAAAATAAACTTTGTCAGGAAGATCTGCTTCTGCTTCCCAGCATTAAAGGGAATGCAGAGTTAATCTGTCCCACTTGTAACAGCGTGGGTAATAAAAGCCTGCTCCCGTGCAACGATGTCACAGATTCCCACGTTACTTTTGAAGCTTCGGTTTCTGAATTCAGAGCAGTCGGTGTGACTCCCACCTGCTCCTCTAAAGCCCGGTCAGCCACGGGTTCCTCGCCTCAGTCCCCCTCTCTCTTTCTCTCAGATCGGAGGCATTCCCCTGCCACAACACATGCTTAAGCAATTATTCCACGCATTCTCCTGGACGGAGAGGGGAGAAGGAGGGCTCGAGAGAAAGAGAAAGTAATTCGAAGTGGAGTGCTCGGGGGGGGGGGGGGGGGGGGGGGGGGGGGCAGCTGGCCAGGGATTTGCTGGCCAGGTTCTGGGAGAGAATGTGTAGAAGTTAAGCACAACTCCCATAATCCTTTTCTTAAAAAAGAGAGAAAGGAGAGACGGAGGGGGATTGAAAATGGGGGAGAAAAGGAAAGAGGAGAGAGACAGAAGGGGGGGGGGTTCCATTGGAGTTTGAAACTAAAAGGACAGGGCTTGGGTGACAGCAGCCAAACACAAACCAGCTATCAAGGCAAAACACACACACACACTCTGCATGCTGAATCTGGACGGGACGCGTACAGAATTATAAGTTAGGACTAACACACAAACTTTTCACAAACAAGTTCAGGCCACCACCGTGGCTTCAGCTTCGGTGGCAGCTCCTCGGCTAGAAATCAGCACCTTACAGCACACAAATGTTTAACTTCAGTCATCCTTCGTCTCTGAGTATGGACAGCTCATGGCTGGAAGGCACCTCTGGAGGTGAAGGGTCACACGAACGGGGTTATCGGGGCACAGGAGAGGAGGAAGAGGGAGCTATTTTAAGGGCAGTAAAAGGGCAGCATACAACACTTCAAAACATTTGTGCCCCAGGCATGCTGGCAGGCAGCAGAAGCATCTACTGATCACTCCCAGTGACACTCTGTGGACTTTGAAATGATCAATAAATTAGGTGATGACAACACATTTCTTCTTACTCTATCAGCTTAGGGGGCGGCTACACACCTGTCAGTAAAACAAAGTGTACAGTTTCCTCTTGGGATGATTTATTAAATATATATGAATGCTTTTTTTTTAATTTTAACAGTTCTTGACCAAAACTTTGAGTATTTTAATTAAGAAAACAAGAGAGATGCTGTGAGGCAGTGTTTGGCTCCTCTGCGTGGGATGGCGTGTTAGAGCTAGATGATAAGAGGATGCTCAGTATTAAGTTGTTTAACGGTTACAGATAGCTGGCAAAGCCTCAAACGCGATAAGGCTTTTTATTGCCAACCACAAGAAAGCGCGGGCACTGTTTGGTTTATCTGTTGCTGCAGGTTTTGTATATTTACATGTGATCCATATGAGCCAATGAAAGATAATAAAGGCAAGGCAAAATTCTAAACACAGAGGAAACTTACCAAGTAGGAGACAGAAGATGTCGAGCCCTATGAGCAGCTTCTTCTTACTGTTGTCAACACCGTTGTTGTTATTTAACGTAGAGGTGCCTCCGTTCCTTGTTTCTTGAGCCATCGCTTTCTCATACATGTACTTTTGCATTTGAGAACTCCCCAATTTTCAGCTCAAAAATCCCACACCACGCCGTAGGTGAAGAAAGAAACTGTCAGGATCTAAAGTCTTGGAAAGAAACGTCCCGGCGCGGAGCTCTGCGCACAGTTTCTGAGCTGGTGATGTTTCCCTGTCTCGTCTGACAAGACAAACACAAAAAAAAACAAGCAAACAACAACTTCAAAGCAGATGAGGGGGATATAAACGGACTCAAGAAGAAAAAGTTGCCTGTGGTCGAAATGAGTGGAAAGCCAGCTCCCCCTTTTCTTTTCTTTTATCGGTCTCGGTTCAAACAGTTGGAGTGAATTGCGCTGCGCATCGACAGCCGCGCTTGTTATATCAATCCGTCTTCTCCTCCTCCTCCCCCCTCCCTTTGCTCTCTTCAAGTTCCCCCAGCAGCTTCAAGGCACGGCCCTCCTCTTCCCTCTCTGTTGGCGAGGGGTAGTAACCTCCATCCCTGCGTGGAAACTTTCAGAAACTGGACATAAGCTGAGGGGGGAGCGAGCAGAGCGGAGGTAACAGCGCCCCAGTTGCCACAGCAGCGCAACAGGCGCACTAGGCTTCATGTAAAGCGAAGCAAAGAAACTATCATCGTGTATGACTTTGATGTTTTCTAAGGCCTTGTTGAAACATTTATCTAAGATTTTGAAATTAGTTTTAAACATCGATTTTTGACATTAAATCTTGAACTTTTCCCCCAATTGATTAACTTTCCCCCCAGTCTTTATCATAAATGAGACGTTGCTATTTGCGTTTTATATTATACATTGGTAACACTTTCTTGTACTCATTCACTTGTAAAGTTTATACTTAATCATTTATTTCCATTTATTCATCATTTATTTTCTCAAAAAATACCCAATTCATCTCTCAACTATTTGCAAATGTGTTAATCTATCTAGACTACAGTTTGTAGGCCTATTTCAAATAAACACATTTATAGGGGGCAATGTTGTTATCTAGTTTAGCCAAGTCAAACAAATAAATAAGTTAATCAACATAACAAATGTTTAATTGTTCTTTTCTGACTTTGATATTGAGTTCACGGTCAGCAGCAGATCTGGGCTCCTGTGAGAGAGAAAGGGCCAAACCTCAGCCATCATCTGACAATCAGATTTATATTGCCCTCTAGTGGTTATACTGGAGTAGTACAGCTCATCGTCTGCAAATATGGAATCATGACTTTTTGAGGATAGTCATTTAGTTATTTTATTTTAAATTATGGAGTCATGAACCCCTGATGCATGGACTCCATAAAATAACAACAGTCTTCATTATGCACTTTCTAAGGTTCTTATATCAGAGTTGGCAGACATTTTTTGAAGGATGGAGCCTTTTCATTGATAATTTCCTTCAGTTTTCACCATAAATCATCAGTTTTATTGAAATCCACCCATGTTGTTGAGTAAATAATATGTGTTTGCTCTGTGGCATGGAGTGTCATCATCCTGGGATGACTTCAGCTTCCCCAAACCTAGTTTTGATAGATGGCTGTATATGTAGAGATTGCCATCTACCCTGGGTCTTTACCTTAAGCCAACAATGTTTAACAAAATCTGTGTTCTTCTGTGATCTTTCTACATTTCATCAACAAACAAAGTTCCAGCATCATCTCCTTGTCTAACACAGATTCGTGATTCATCAGTGAAAGTCACAACATCATCAGGGTATGACTGCTTCTCCCCTGTGATCCTGTTTTCTTCTGTTGGGTTTTAATGATGGTTCATCCACGGTGAAAGTGAAGCATTGAAGCATTGAATGTTTGAACATGGATTCATTTATAAGACAGACAGAACATGTGAAACTGTTTTATTTCAATTTAACGATAATACAGTTCAGTTAAAGAACGGATTGTTTTATATAAATGTGTGATTGAACTCAGGAAGAAAATTTTATTTGGCTATTTTAGTTCCTTTTGTGACTTGATATGAATGAAAGTGATTGTGTTTAAATCAGGTGATATTGCTTCACTGAATCCTGAATCAATATAATGCATTTCTAATTTTGTGATATTGTTACATATAATTGATATGATATCGTTTTTTGCTCAAGCTTGTGACTTACTACCCTAAAGTCTATTTTCTTTTTAAGGCATGTCTGTTTCCGTTTTCTTTACCTATACCTATTGATGTCTGTGAATTTTTACTTTCCTATTGTGTTTATATTTTAGACACAGCTGACTGGGAACAACCAACATCACTTGCCACATTTTGTCCTGCATCACCTTCAGGGAGTTTTCAATCCTTTCCTCAGTTACAATTGACAGTTCTCTTGCTTATTTATTTATTTATTGGCCAATTTGAGTGCTTTCTTTTATCTGCAGACTAATTTGTATAATTTGAGTCATTCAGGTATTCATTTGATTAAAAAACACCCCCGCAAATTACAAAATGATTCCCTAATTGTTATCTTTGATTAAAAAAGACAGAAATTGCAGCAATCTAATTCAAGTTTTGAGGTATGTTGAGCTGAGAAATAAATGAATCCAGGTGCCGGTCTATTTATTTTGATTGATAAAACAGCTGAATGTACAGCCTCTTTCTGATTGGCCCTACTAGAAGATCCCAAGAGGGATGTAAACAAAAGAAATAATCATTGTTTGGAAACCAACAATGAAAATATGACTTTTTAATGACAAACATGTCAAATGACTATAATACTATTCAGTGCTGGGAAGCAAAACCAAATCAGAATCTGATCCTAGCATCAGTCCCTCATGACCTAATCCTCCACTCTAATAAAGGTACAACTGGCCTGCAATAATGTAAAAAATATTCCTTTTCGATGTACTTTTGCTTCCGTAAGAGTACACAGAAATTTGAAGAAAAATGTACACAAGTGAATAAATAAAGTAGTAACTTGGTCCATGTCATTAATGTATGATTTGATGACATGATCAGTGTATAAGCAGAAGACTATGTTACAGCCTGGGATAAACCTGAGGGGTTGAATAAAATGAAAGATTAAATAAGACAAAAATAAAGTCAGGATACACGAGTCTAATCTTTCATTTCCTGTGGGGAAATACTGGATCAATGACAAATCTATTTAAATGAAGGCACAAGAAGTTTAGAGGTTAAAAGAATGAGTGAGATTAAATTGAGCGGGTGAAACAGAAAGATTTATATACGTATGCAATTTTATTTCAATAAATAAATAAAGAAAGATACATTGAGTAAATACTGAGTGTGCATGGCTCATTTAGTTTTTATTAACAAATGACTTGATAGACCTAAACTCTGGTTTACAACCAGGGCAAAAGACAAATCTTTGTATGAACCTGCAAGGCGGGGAGTTAACGAGGTTTAATCCAAATGCGCGAGACACGGGAAATGTTTTGCGACAGATCAGCTTCCTCAGGTCCATTACAAGCCTGACCGCTTTCATGTGTTCGCTGGTTCCTCGCTGTGAGAACAGAAGGGCCCCGCCCCTCCGTGTGCCCCACACAGGCAGCCAGGCAGCAGCACACCCAGCGCACCGAGCGAGCCAGCCCAGCCGACGCCGTCGGTAACGGAGAAGATGGCAGAGCGGCAACAACAGAAACACGAAGGCAGGGTAAAGATCGGCCATTATACCCTCGGCGACACGCTCGGAGTGGGGACATTCGGGAAAGTGAAGAGTTAAGTCATGTTTTTGTGTCATGCGGAGCTTAATGTGTGCGTTTGAGGCTGTCAGTTGGAGTAGTTAATGTGAAGTAGTGACCGTGCCCCCCTTCCCTCCCTCCCCCCTCCCTATCGACGCACTGTGTTGAACTTGACAGTAAGCAGTTTGCGTAGCTCACTGCTTTACGGGCAGAAATAAGATTGAATCATGGCCGTAAATGCTCTCTGAGAATCTGACCGCTGCAAAGTCAAATTCTTCCACCGAAGCCCCCCTTTTCTCTCTAGCTACAGTTATCAGCTATAGCAGGTGTTATTACCTGGAGGACAATAGAGATGCAAAGTCACGCTCGTATTACCCCCCGTCACAACATTAAACAATTCAGACTTTACAGTGTGGTGGGTTTCTTCCCCCCTTCTTGTGGGAAAGGACGCCTGAAGCTCAGTTTGACCGAAACAACCCACCGTGTGAGCGTAACGTCAACGGACGAAGCAGCGTTGCTAGTCCCGCTTAGTAACGTCGCTGCTGGCCGATGTTAGCTTGATAAGTGCCTGCCAAGGTGGGGAAACAGGTGGCGCACGCCAGTCTTTAGTGGGAAATCTTATTGCGTGATATTAATTCCGTTTTCTTAGCTAGTGTTTTGGGCTCTCAGCATGACCTTGTGAGCTTTCTAACTCCGCCTGTTTCTTGGGAAGGGATGTCTTAGCTTACAGGGAGGCGTTAAACCACCTGCTTTCCTGCTTTCACGGCTACAATCTTATAGGAGTATGATTATAATTTATGCTAGCAAGAAGTTTTATCGGAAGCCACTGGAAAATAATTGTAGATTAATTTGATTTAAATCCCAAATTAGATTTTTTTTTAAAAAGAGTTTGCAATTATTTTTTATTTGATTTTATTTATTTGTGCTGAAGCAGGTCATCCTCCTCTTATGAAGGGTTAACAACAGATTTTGTTTCCCTGTGTGCAGATTTAGCAGCTGCAATAACATTTTGAACTCAGCCTCAGGGCAGCCAGAAAACTTACCACAAACAGACACAGTCAGGAAATAAGGGGCTATGATAGGGCCGAAAAGATTAGAAAACACTCATTTTTACACTGTTATGTAAAGTCTCCCATGCAATAGTTGACCAAATCCTTTTAATCCTTCACCCTGTGAAAAGCTGCCGTGTTGTCCTGAACATCATTTGTGTGGTCTGTTTCCCCTCGTGTCTGTATTTAGTTGGTGAGCATCAGTTGACGGGTCATAAAGTGGCTGTGAAGATCCTGAACAGACAGAAGATCCGCAGTCTTGATGTTGTCGGAAAGATCAAACGAGAGATCCAGAATCTCAAACTTTTCAGACACCCACACATCATCAAACTGTAAGTGGAGGAAGACAACACATCCCTCTATCACATATGAGACTAAAGTGCTGACAGGCTTCACACAGGATGACTTAGCTTTGGTATATAGTGCACAGCTATGCCGTCCTCTGTGTTTATGGTGGCATACTTTGCTTTTCCCTGTTTGTTTATTACTGCTGGTATGTACTGAGCATGCTCAGACGGCACCCATGATCTACAAAGCACAAACAAGCACACTCACACAAAGGCTTGAACCTAGATACAGAAATCTGCTCTTCTGGTCAGACGTTTTAAATCCCGCACGACTAAATCCTTATCCCTTTGAAGATGTATGTTTTTTTTTTAGCCATGTACACCATCTTATGTCTCCCTGGTCTCTTTTCCCCCTTGCCCATTCTTTTTGAGTCTCTCATTAATCTCTGTGTTATTTTTAGGCCAGGGTTAGGGTTAGCCTGTACTGTAAAGCTCTAAGTGATGGCAGATATGTGAGCTCTCAGGTCGCAAGCAGGAGTGTTATGAAACTCTGTCAGAAACATATACATTCATAAATGCTGGTGCACAGCCACATGTATTTTAAACATGGTATCAGGTAATAGATACAGACCCAAGGACATTTTGACCATGTTTATTGCAACACAACATCAAATGAATGGCAGTAATGTTTAGCTTGCACAGAGGAGCTTTTACCATAAAGAGGATGAAGAAACCTTGAATGTGTGTATGCTGGACAGAAAAGTGGAGGAGTTGTGGTTGGGTTCGTGTTTATTTCCCCCCACGGGGCCACACATGTCTTGCTACAGTCGGCTCGAAGTGAAACAGATTGAGATGAAGTGCAGAATCCCCCACAAGCAACATTTCATGAGATGAGGGCCTGCAGTTTAATATACTTGACCTTTATGAAAGAATTACCTCCACTCAGTTGTCCAGCATCAGTCAGCCCAGCGCTGTCTTTGTTTCTATGTACTTACACTGTGCAGGAGTTTGTGCTAATAAAATAAGTTTTAGAGGCTTGATTTAAAGGAAATTGTAAGGATAAAGCAAGAGTAGGCTAATAATTGTAGAGCAAGTTCACATCACTACAACTGTGTTGTTCTAGGTACCAGGTTATAAGTACACCAACAGATTTCTTCATGGTCATGGAGTATGTGTCAGGAGGAGAGCTGTTTGACTACATCTGCAAAAATGGACGGGTAAGACATTTTTATTAATGAATTGACCGGTTAAATACATGTATTCATAAGTCTCTGGTGACATTAGACCTGAAATGAGTGCTTTATAATATGAAACGTAAAGCACACCCTCTTTCTATTCTGAGGTTTTATGTATTAGGACATAAAAGATCTTGAAAGTACATGCTCAGATAAAGGTTTATTTGTATAGCACATTTCATGTACAGGACAATTCAAGGTGGTTTACACACAAACATTAGAAACATTACAGCAGGGTGCAGAAAGTATGAAGAAGAAAGGGGAAAAAAAGTGAAATAACAAAATAGCAACAAAAGAAAGAAATAAACCCTCAGAAAAAAATAGGATATATCACTTCTTTTCATAAAAGGCTGCGAATAGAAAAGTTTTTAACCCTGATTTAAAGCAGCTGAGAGTTTCAGCAGACCTGCAGCTTTCTGGGAGCTAGCTCCACATGTGAGGAGCATAAAAACCGAACGCTGCCTCTCCATGTTTAGTTAGATAAACAGCAACACTTGTCAACTTGAACCATCTCATTATTCATTGAACAAAAACGAAGACAAAATGCATCTTGACTCCATAGTAATTAACAGGGTAAGTTGCAGCCAAGTGCTGCTGATCAAATACGCCTAAATAATTCATCAAGACGCAAGTGTGAGCTCCTTTAAAAAGAGCTGAAGGTTTGGCAGTGTGCTGGTCTGCAGCATTCAGGCGTGTGCTAACAAAAATGCCAAGGAGGAAAGACATCAGCTGGGACCTCAGAGAAGCATCAGGCGCTTTTTGTAATTTACGCACACGTCATGAGCGCATGCTCATTAACCGCTGAGCTGTTGAGGGAAATAGCCTATGTGTACGTCTTTACAGAAGAAATTAGAGACATTTAAGACAGTTATCTTGTATTTGACTGATCAAATCGACATGATGAAAAGGCACGTAAACAGGGAATACGTTTTTACCAGTTTCCTGTTAAGGAACACCAGTAAGCAGCCTGGTTTTGTGCCATCAGCTGTGCCAACTGGAAGTCTGATGGCCCAGTCTCGCGCATGCAGCGGGAACACTTCGTCTCCAGCTAAGACATGGACTATTGTCTGTCTGTGGACATGAAGGAAGGTGGAGAGACCTGAGTAGGAGGCAGCATGAGTCCATCGCAGTGAAATTGTCCAGGTCTGCACCGTCCACTGTGTTTACTGCTTTTCAGTGGAAGCGTCACCGACCCACTTATTAAATGAATGTATTAACTCCACAATTAAATGAATTAGCATCATTCGCTACATTTACACGGACAAATGTTATATAGTAATGAGTTATTAAACAAGCGGGTCAGTGATGCTTCCACTGAAATGCAGTAATAAACACGGTGGTGTCTGCAGACCTGGATCAGTACACCTGACAGTGTATTTAAATGTAATTCTCTGAAAGGGTTTATGCCATGCAAAAAATCTGAGAGGAGACCTCAAGTTTCCCCTGAAAAGCTGTTCCCATCAGTTTTTGTTTTACTTTCAGCTCTACAGCTCCACATTCCAGGTGTACTTTCACCATCCTATAAGCTGCATTGCAAGTCAGCGCAGGCTGTTGTTTCAAATGAAAAACCCAGAACTCACCAAACAATTGTCAACATACCGCTGCATCCGGCAGCACGTTCCTTTGTTAGTGGTGGTCAAAACAGAACTAATGTAGCATTAAATATTTACATGGTACCACCTACTGTCTGTAGCGATTTAGCATAACACAGATTATTTATCCAGTTCTTTCTCATCTTAATATACTTTCAGTCACAGGTCATTTACATGCCATGGGTCTGGAGAGTTTCTGTAGACCCATGCCTCAGTCACACAGTTTTAGATTTTTGAAGCCACAGTCTAATCTCATCCTTTCATTTTGTGTCTTTCAGGTGGAGGACACGGAAGCTCGCCGTCTCTTCCAGCAGATTATCTCAGCCGTAGACTACTGCCACCGGCACATGGTGGTACACAGAGACCTCAAACCTGAAAATGTCTTGCTCGATGCCAACAAGAACGCCAAGATCGCCGATTTTGGTAAGATTCCAGCAGAAGAACAGGCTTGGCGGAAGGATTGTATTTAGGAAGCGAAAGAGCAGAAAAAACAAGACAGAGAGCTGTTAGTGGAGGAGCAGACTGGAGTTACTAAGTAATTAGACGACTTGATTAAAGCCAGGTGATAGTTTGTTGGTGTTCATTTTTCCAGTTGAGGAGGAAATGCCTGATGTGGCATGATAAAATAAGGAGGGAAATATTTTCAAAAACACACGAGGGCCCTTTTGCACGGCAGGGTACGAGGGGTGGAGAGACGTCCCTAAGCAACGGCCAGGTCTCATATCAAGACTGGCAGGAAGCCTTGAGGCCCAGTGTCATCTGATAGGGAAGGAATCAAGGGGGGGGGTGTGGCAGGGGTGTTTTAGCTGAGAGCAAAAAGACACTGGTGAGCAGTTTGAGGGAGTGCTCTGGGAGCGGGGATAAAAGATAAAAGTGAAGGTCAGCAAATCGCAGTGTGTCTGATGTTAAGTGTTTGGCACACGTCCTGGCAGACACACAGAGGCTCATCCAATTAGATCAGCTTTGTGTTCGGAGCTTAGAGTCTTGGCGGGCAAAGGAGGATAAAGATCTTAGCAGTGTCCACAGCGTATAGCTCTACCCTCGCTGCTTTAAACTGTCTGTGTCAGAGGACCAGTAGCAATAAAAATGATCACACAGGAGTCTTTCTTTAGTCTCTTTTACTGTCACAGTAAAGACAGTTGGATGTTAACGTGTGCTTGCTTATGATTGGCCAACAGGACTGTCAAACATGATGTCGGATGGGGAATTTCTACGAACTAGCTGTGGTTCACCCAACTATGCAGCTCCAGAGGTCATCTCAGGAAGGTGTGTGTGTGTTCTATGTGCAGCCACATGTTTGATCAAAGTCACATTATTGAGTAATCTGATGATTATTTTCTGTTTAATCATGTGTCTGTAGGTTATTAGTAAGAAGTAAAGGCCCAACTTTGCAGGGTGGCAGACATTTAAAG
>JAOXYM010000015.1:23491910-23516239 GCA_028567055.1 Leptatherina wallacei | reverse complement strand
TTTCTGTTTAATCATGTGTCTGTAGGTTATTAGTAAGAAGTAAAGGCCCAACTTTGCAGGGTGGCAGACATTTAAAGATGCTGCATTGATTGTAAATTACACAGACTTTCAAAATTCTTTTTTTGGGGGGGGTCTTTTCAGTGGCTTCTTATTTCTTTGACTCTCAACTTGTCAATGTATCAACTGATTGTTTCAGCTCTAATCCCATGTATCTGTGCCTTTAGGCTAATTATTCAGTCTATTATTCAGGTGGTTTTGCTGTGTGGCCTACCACTGGCAGGAATGTGTGCCACACATGCGTTTGTGTTGACTTGTGCATGATTCCAACAATATGCACGGAAAAATCTGCTTGGTAGCGATGCAGGAGTTTCAGAAACTCAGCAGGGTTCTGTTCACTTCAAATAGCCGTCACATTGTGTTTCACCTATCGAACCCTGCTCGTGTCTCTTCCAGGCTGTACGCGGGACCAGAGGTGGACATCTGGAGCTGCGGGGTGATCCTCTATGCCCTGCTGTGTGGCACTCTGCCCTTTGATGATGAGCACGTTCCCACGCTGTTTAAGAAGATCAGAGGAGGCGTCTTCTACATCCCGGAGTACCTGAACCGCTCCGTGGCCTCGCTGCTAATGCTCATGCTGCAGGTGGATCCACTTAAGAGAGCCACCATCAAAGACATCAGGTACTAACCCCCCTCTGTTCGGTTAAGACACCTCTTTTATCTGCCTTGTTGAACACTCTCCTCACTCGTTACGCTCTATTCCAAAACAAAAAAAAAGAAAGCGATAGGGCTAAACGTAAAGCTTTAGAATGCTAATCTACAAACTAGTTGAATGGTTGTAAAGACAGCAGATTACGGCAGCGGTCTGGAACATGTTCCTCCATGTTAACTACTCCAGCTATTACTGAAATACCAACATTTCTGTGTCCGTACTCCTTCCTCTTCCTCCAGCAGTGCCAAACTGCTGGTAATCTGTGTTTGTCCTCACTGCTGATCACCTACTGAAGACAGTAATCCTTCCTCTGAACTCTGCTTTTCTTTTTAATCTGGAGCAACTAAAACTCGTCTTGGCTACTACTTAAGGTTTTCTTTTTCCACTTTACTTTTAGCTGTCGTACAACATCGGACTAATCTGTCTCTGTCATTCCCTGTGGCAGCAGATATTAACAGGCAAGGCAATGGGTTGTTGTCTGACTTTATAAATGGACAAATTCCAGTTTAATAATGGAGTTTTTGGCCCATTTTAAAGCAGATCAGGTATAGAATAGCATTAAAATAGAAAGTATTTTCCTCTACTACTACTACTATTAAAGAAGATAAATAAATACTCAAGCAACACTTCACATTGGATCCTGCTGTGACCTGACAGCTGATAAATAAAATAGAACATTTCATTTATGAATAGAAAAAAGTCTGTTTAGTATCTAAACCAATAATCACACTTCATATTAACAGACTGTCTGAGGCCGGGCTGAGTTAATCAAAGTATCTAACAATGATGTTATGTTCAGCACCGTAGAACAGAACAACACAGACTCTCAGCACAGCACAGATGCTTTCATTATAATATTGCCATTTGACAAACTTCTACACAAAAGAGGAACCATGGTGGAACGCTCCGTTACTAACCTGCTACGGCTACCCAGGCCTCCTCTCTCTGGCAAAACCACAGTGTGACCAACGGACAATCCATTTAGACGTTTTTACCTTCCACTGTCTACATCCACATGTCCCAAGCTCCACATCACTGTCACAACCAAATAAAACAAACAATCAATCCAGTGATCATTACCCCAAAAACTATACAGCCCCTACAAATCATGTCAATTGGACTTTACATTCTGAACACAAGCAGCCAAAACAGTAAAGCAGCAACATGCTACATTTCTGATTCCAGAGAACCTCTCCGTCTGCACTCATAGGCCTAATTAATCCGTTGCAGCACTGCGTTACAACAACATGCTTCCTCTGTTGACATGGACATGATTTCAGGTGTATGTGCATGTTATGGTGACTTGATGCTGAAAGGGACATATGCAGACCAGAAACACTGAAAGAAACTGAGCAAAACGGCTTACAAGACAAGATGCAGGTTTGCAGAAAGAGAATCTGCAGCAACTTCCGGCTCACGGAAATCCGACAAATTAAATATTAAAATCAATTTCTATCCGCGGGTCGTTTTTCTAGTTTAACTTCTTCTAATCTTAACTTCAAATCAAATGATTTTGGATTTATAAAAGATCAATGAAAAACCAGCTGATTATTTATATTTTGAATTTTGATTTGAATATTACAAGAACAAATGATACACGGACCGTGGAAGTGTTTGATTCTTGCAGCGTGAGACCCGACACACACAGCTTCTTTCTTTTTATTGTTGAACTACTTTCTCATGTCCGTTGTCCAAAGGTGTCAGTCTGTACAGCTACTTCAGTGAAGCTAGCCGATGACTGAGTGCCAAGTATGGCGATAACTTAAACATACACACACACACACACTTACACACACACACAACTCGCAAATATCTTGAGGGGTAAGTTTTCTCAGTATTGAAAAAGCAAACACATGAACTTAGTCTAATTATGATCATCAGTTAATTCAAATAGAGCACAGTCCCACACTACTTCCTGCAGCTTTAAATGGTCACATGACATATTTCCCCTTTTTTGTCGACTACTCTGTATTCATTGTTAGTTTTGGGTTGCGCTGATGGAATTGACGAGTCACGTTGTGTTTTGTTAGAGAGCACGAGTGGTTCAAGCAGGACCTGCCAGGCTACCTGTTCCCTGAAGACCCGTCGTACGATGCCACTGTCCTGGATGAGGAGGCCGTCAGAGAAGTGTGTGACAAGTTTGAATGCACAGAGTCTGAAGTTGTGTCCAGCCTCTACAGCGGAGATCCACAGGTGTTAATGAGTGTTTACTGCTGTAAAGTTGGGTAAGAAGGAGTATGAATGTAACTTTGGTGAGTTACCTGCTTCATCACATCTCTCTGTCCTCCCTCTGTCCATGCAGGATCAGCTAGCGGTTGCCTATCACCTCATCATAGATAACCGCCGCATCATGACCCAGGCCAGTGAATTCTACCTGGCATCCAGTCCTCCTCAAGGCTCCTTCATAGAGGAAGGCATGCTGCTGCCTCCTGGGGTCAAACCCCACCCAGAGAGGATGCCCCCACTCTTGGCTGACAGCCCAAAGTCTCGTTGTCCCTTGGACGCCCTCAACACTACCCGGCCTAAACCGCTGGCAGTAAAGAAAGCCAAGTGGCACCTGGGTATCCGGAGTCAGAGCAGACCATATGATATCATGGCCGAGGTGTACCGAGCCATGAAACAGCTCAGTTTTGACTGGAAGGTAACAGAATATGTCTCTCACACACAGATGCTTTCACAGCACACACACACACAGGTCTGCAAACGACTGTTGTTTTATGTGGTAGGTGGTGAACCCGTACCATCTGCGAGTACGGAGGAAGAACCCGGTGACAGGAAACCTGGTGAAAATGAGCCTGCAGCTCTACCAGGTGGACAACAGATCCTACCTCCTCGACTTCAAGAGCATTGATGGTAAGAAAGTTTGTTTTTTTCATATTATCTTGCACATGACAATTTCTGTATCAAATTCTTTTTAAAGATTAATCTTCCACCAAAATAAAAAAGAAAGAAAGCTCAAAAACTACTATAAAAGGAGTGGAAGGTCTTTAAGAGATCTGTAATAGACATTGGTCGTTTCTCAATTCAAAGTACGTAGAGAACGTACTTGTGTACTTACTAGTATGGACTTGTTGGAAGTACAAACTTCTGAGGACGGAAGGACGGGAGTACACATATTATGCATTTGGAACGGAAGCGTACTTTGGTACGTTAAAGACGTCGATAAAATGGGCGGAGCAAGTACACTTCTGGGAATCTGGATTCTACTTGATTTGATGCGTTCTTTGAATTAGAACTGTACCTTGGACCTCAACTGATGACGTTTCAAAAGAACACGGACAAGTGCGCATATTGAGAAACGGCCATTGAGTGTTGTTAAGCACCTTTGTGCATGTTTTTGGGTTTTAAATCTTAAATGGACTGTTTTACTGTGCAGATTATCTCCAGTCCGGGGGTTCATGTTTGGAAATGAGCAGTATAATAATATAAAGCCGGTAACTCCTCTTTAATAAATTCTAATGTTTCTATCCTGCAACCCGTAGACGACATCATCGAGGCCGTTGGCTTTAAATCGGGATCGTCCACTCCCCAGAGGTCAGGCTCCACCGCCGGCCTCCATAGACCCAGACTAAGCATTGATTCTGCAAGCCCAGCTATTGATCTGCCCATGCTCAGCTCTTCTCTCCCAGGATCCCTGTCCGGTAGTTACCCTCAACTCACCCCACGCCAGGGATCACACACCATGGACTTCTTTGAAATGTGTGCCAGCCTGATCACCACGCTGGCACGCTGAGACCTGGTGATTCCTAACCTCCCCTGTAACCTGGATGTCAGCGGGGTTTTTAAGCTAACTGCAGATCTGGGAGGTAGGAAGTTGTAGATGTTTGGAGGGATTTCCTCTTTCTGTTCTCCAAACGGAACCGTGAGAAGCAATACCCGTGTGGTGTTGACCTCAGGTGAATGGGGAGAGAAAAAGGGAATAAAATCAGAATAATTTTATTTTTATTTTTTTTCATTTTGTTTGTTTTTGATAGTCATTTGGGTTAAAGTCTTGGTGATCCAACCGGGGATACAGCTCGGCAAAAACTGATTATAGGACTCAGCTTTGTTGATGAACTTGTGGAAGCCAGCAAAGTAAGAGTTAACAGTCAGAGTCAGCAAAGGTCAAGTTTATGATCACTCCTTCAATCTTTCATTACCTGCTGAACCTCATCAGCCACCGTAACATCCTGCAGTTTGCCTCAGACACTGATCAGAGGGCATGTCGCAGCTTGTCTAACACAAGATTGGGCCAATCACCATTAGAGCTGAGTCTGAGGGAACATCACACATCGAATTCTGTTTTAGGTTTTATATGGTTTGTAAAGAAGCTTTTGTTATCCAAGTATATTTATATTATAATCATATTAAATAGCTGAAAATGTTGACAAAGTTATACCAAATAACAGACTTTATACACCATAAAGAATATTATTATTATTTAGCTATCAGATCCATATTTATTTTTTGAAAGATTAGTTTTTTAGGCACTAGTTGTATTATTTTAGCACTACATCAGAGTTTTAACCTAATTTTTGAATAGATTGTAGATGATAAACCAATCACCAGAGACAGCAGGATAGTGCAAAGTATGAAACTATATTTTGTGTAATACACACATGCACGCCATCTCGCATGGATCTCTTTCTGCTCGCTATCTTTACTATCTCGCAAATATGCAACACTCACAGAGCTCCTAATAAAGCAGCTGCCACTTCTCGGAGCTGCTCGAACAGAATGCAATTCAGCAAAGCAAGCCAAGCAGACCTGTGACTCCAGAACAGGCAATCGCTCAAGTATGCAGTAAGCTTAATCACAACAGATGTCTCGTGATGCAGCAGGAATGTTTTAGTGTAGCGAAACATTGTCACATTAAGCCTTTAGGTTGTGAGAAACACCGCAAGAATTCGGAGCCTTGAAATGAATTTTCTCTGAATGACTTTTACACATCGAACACATTCTTTTCTGACAAATCTGTAAACTTCATCAGCCGTGCGTCCATTTTTTCTGCAACCAGATAAGATGTTTATGGAGGCGGAGAAGGTGACGGAGTCGTGTGAGATGGAGTGCATGTGCTGCAGGAGAGCATAAGCCACAGAAACCTTTTCTCCAGTTGCCTTAAAGAATGCAACACAATAATTCTGCACATGTGTATGGAGAGTGGGTTGGAGTCAGACGAGTGTGTGTCACATAGTTGTCGGGTTTTTACAGACTTTACACGGGCGCGTCGGGGTTTTTTTTGTCAAACTATTGGGAGGTTATAGAGAAGAGGAGTTGTCGGCCGAGCTGGTCGTCACTTTCGTTTAGCCGTTCTTTTCTGTTCGGTCTGCACTTTAAAACTCTCGGACTGAGGTCAGCAGTTTGCAGATTCCCTCTTTATTGCATCGCTCTCTCTGCGCTCCCTGGTGTTAAGTTGATGAACAGCACAGCTGATAGGAATGTTCTGCATCGTCCGGTCAGGTTGCATCATTGGGATGTTTCGTATCGCAATCATAGTTTTTCAACTTTTTTTGGCTGAATGTAAGATGAAAGTTGGTGCTGAATCTTATGAATCCTCTAAGTTTGAATCCTCAGCGTTTAGGTGGAGCGTACACAACTTTTGCCTTTCTACTTTTTGCAGTACAGCAGAGGTCTGAGGGAAATGACTGTAATCGTTTTTCTGTTTACTGGTGTCTCAAATCTTTACAAAACACTGTAAATAAGCCGTTAAGTGAGAGCTAAAAGAGTCAGTATACTGCACACAACTGCAGCGGTACTTTTTTTTTGATCTGTCATTGTTATTTTCTCAGGACGGAGGCACGTGATTGACTACAGAACAAAAGGGCAGGGTTTGGTATGACAAGTAATGCAAGTGAAAGATAATTAAGGGTTACTGTGACAAAAGAATTTAGACATAAGTGCATAAGATAATCGCACAATTGAATCAAACTATTTTCATTGACATGATTTCTTTAGAGGTTGTTCAGATATTTCAGAATCTGCCATCGGTCTGTTTAAGAGCTCTGATGGGACTTGAGTTGATCTCATTTGGTTATTTTCAGTGTTGGGGAGATAACTTTCAGAGAGCATGATGGTTTGGATTTCTTCCACCACAAATCCTATAATGCTTTGTTTCCCTTCCTCCTCCTCCTCCTCCTCCTCCTCCTTGAGGACATCAGTGTTATTTAGCAGGTTTGCAAGTGCTGCTTGGAATTTAAAGGACGTCCCCGAGTCACTGACACTTTTCTTAAAAACATCCACAAATGAACTAAAAAAGGAAATTATTAAGCATTGACAGAACTTGCTGATCTAAGATGTTACTCGACACAACAACAAAGTGATGAAATTACTCTAACAAGTAACTTTGTGAGGAGTCACCCCCCCCCCCATCACTTCATGGTCTGACGTTGAGTGACTTGAACTGTTCCTCTGCGCTGTTGTAGCTGCTGCTTTCGGTCATTTCTGCCTTATCAGATCACGGTGAAGACTCTGAGCTGAAGCAGTGAAAGCCGATGTCTTTGACACTGTACTGAAACCCTTTATTACATGTATGACCTTTTTACCCCTGCGAGGTTTCACCGCTGCCTTCCCTGCTGCAACACACACCTTTGTAAACACTAAACTCTAAGCATCAATATTACATCCTCTTTTTGTCCTCAGTGACGTACCCCTCTGAGTATTTGAGCACCTTTGTTCACATCAGGATCATATCCGGTCCTTTATGCATTCATCCCCGATGCGTTCTTTCTCCTGCAGGAGTCGTGGCTCAGACTTAAAAACTCCTCTGATATAACCAGTATTTACCGTCAGGTGTAGTACTCTGCTATTACAGATGTAAACAATCTCCTGTGGCATGTTTGTCCTGTAAACTCTAATCTGTGTTTAGAGCTCATCCACATGCCAGCAGGCCTGATGAAGTACAGATTTTCTGTGTCGTACCAAAGTGAATCTTTTTCCACAGCGAAGCTCTGCTCTCTGTTCGGCTGTAACGGGGTTCTTACGATTAGCGAGACCTTAAAACACCCCAGTCTGTGTCATGTGTGTGATATCTGTTTGGATGCACACTGGTCATTGTAAATGTCTACAAGAGTATGTGTGTGTGTGTGTGTTTTGCGTGAGAGTGTGTGTGTGTGTGTGTTTGAGCCTCTCTCTGATTGGGATTTCACTCGTTATGCACTGCATGATATTGCTGTTATGATTTGCACTTTAATGAGTATTTATTGAAAAAAAATAAACAAATATAAAACATTTCTTTCGGTCTTTGGAGTTTTTACACACTTGCACACACACACACACACACGCACACACGTCATGGCGTTATACAGCTGGAATATCATTCTTCAGTTTTCATAAACAGAGTTGAAGGCCCGTAATAGTGACACCTGTTGGGCTGTAAAAACCAAAGAAGAAAAAGCCCATGGATGGTTCTCCACCTAAAGGTGGAACTAAAGCTAAAACCAGGATATTTGACGTCACACTCCAAGTAGCTTATTCGTTCGTGATGAAAGATGACCTAATGTTAAAGCTCATTTAAATACATGCAGTTACACACTCTTCTGCAAAAATGTTGAAGGAATAATAAAAAATTTAAAATAAAAAGTAATGAAAACATTTGGAAATAAAACTGACCATAATCTGCTTATTGTTGAAGGTGGTCTCTAGAATGGAGGCTTTTTTTCATTATTGCTTATCAGAAGCCTTTTTTTTTTCCTTTTCAAGATATTGTGGCTCTAGTGGCCTTAATTAAGCAGTAACTGGATAGAAAAAGGGGTGACATGCAGCCAACCTGGGCAGCTGCAGCCTCTGCACACGGCCCAGCTGAGGTGAGGTGAGCTAATGCCACCTCTGATCATTCAAACATTTATTCACGATTTCACTGTTTAGGCCTTTGCTGCAAAATCTATACAATTATAGGAGCATAAGACAAGTGATCTTCAGTTTGAAGTTGTAGTTAAACTAATAGGACAAACATTTAGACACTGGTTTTTGTTCACTGATAGTTGCGTGTCTTAAGGAAAAACTGGACAGTTCCCATCATCATCATCCTCTTATTTCCACCACTTTAGATGTAATTTACATTTCCGGTATTTGATGAAGGTGCAAGAACCTCCAGCTTCAACACCGACAGTCTGGCTTCTCACAGACAGCTTCAAGCAGCAGAGGAAAGATGTCCAGTTCTGTACATGGTGTCTCGCTCATTGCTCTTCATCATTCTGATCCATCAGTCGTCCTCGCAGTCGTCGGGTAAAAGAAAGGTTGAAGATGGCTGATCTCCGGGTCACATGCGGAAGACAAATCCTGTTCCACCTCAGTGGTTTTTTTTATTTTTTTTTGGCTCTGCTCTTACAAACTAAGACAAACATGATAGAGACAGACACTGAGAAGTCCAGCTGATTTCTCCTTATGGTAATCACTCCATCGTTAAGTCAGCGTACAGGTCAGGAGGAGGTAAAATTATCTCAGAGGGATCAAAATCCACAACTTCCTGTATTGAACAATCCTCAGGCCTGTGGGGGAAAAAAGAAGAGATTGGAGGATGACTCAGTCTTCCTCACCAGCCCCGATTACGGAAACTGATCATGCAGACGCTGCCGTCTCATTATCATGAACATGACATTGTTTATGTGGGTTGAAGTGCATAAGGGTGACAATGTCCCATTGTCCTATAGACATGAGCCAGCTCGACTTGTCCTGGTAGGCCAGGAGTGGATTTCCAGTTCGTCTCACTTTCTCTCAAACACATGAATAAAGCATTCACTTGCTTCATACTCAGAAACTCATTCCAAGCAAAAAGGAAGGAAACCTGTCTGTCTACAGGTTGGACGACATGTTTGACATTTTTATGTGTGTGTGAATGTTTTTGTACTTACGCTTCAACTGCTGCCTCGACTTCCTCCGCTGCCTCTACTGCCTCCGCTGCCTCTACTATCTCTGCTGCCTCTACTGCCTCTGCTACGGGCGTCGGACCTGCAGGCAAACGACATTTTTTTTAATTTAAGTTTTAAGTGATTAAACACAACATTGCTTTTATAAACGTGATTGTTCAGACTTGACTTACTCGTCTCTGCTTCGGTGCAGCTGTCAGACAAGAAGGACACGCATTCATTAGGAATTCCGTGTGTGTTTGTGTGTGTACAACGCAGACACATGTGCAGATGTACCTACCTGGCAGGTGGCTCCTCAGGTGGTGGATGGAAAAATGTGGCCAACTTCTGAAGTGCTTCATGTCTCGCCCTGAAATAAAGATACAAATGTTCTTCTTTTTTTAAAATGTCATCACTATGGATGTGTGAGTGTGTCTGATTGGATTACAGGTGAACTCACTGGACTTGGGAGCCATCGATGACCATGTCACTGTGACTGTGCTGGTGGTTTATGGGAAGGTCTTTGTTTCCTGTGAAAATAACATTTTGAAGACAGATTTTATTGAACATACCCAGAAAACATCAGGGATTCTTTTCTCAGGTTAAAAACCAGAAACTTGTCATCCCATTTAATAGTTAACAGCCTTCCTGTTTATCCAACCAGCCCCACAAAGACGTGATTCAGCTTAAGAAATATGCAGTAAGCTCATTAAAACAAGTTTACAGCTGTAAAATATTCCAATTTTAGTCGCTTTGAATATCATATATGAGTTCATTTGTTCACACTGGATTCATGATAAAAAATAATATCAGTCAGCCATTTTTGCTAAAATTGAGCAGATCCTGTTTAAAGGAGACAAGATTCCTTTTGAGTGTGTTGTGTTGCATAAATATCTGAAGCACACAAATGAAAACAAAATGAGAACAAATGAACGAAACATGACAACATATTTACTATAATGTACAGGCAAATAATTCGTAATTGCATTTCATGCAGCCTTTATCGTAACTAACAAGCCCAAACATGGAGAAGCAGCATTTAGCTGTTATGCTGCAAACAAATGGAACATTAAAGGTGCAGTGTTTCAGAATTACTGACATCTAGCGGTAAAGATAGCAATGACTTCAAATGCCAAGCACAGTTGTGAATGGATGGTGGCTGTCAGTGGCCAAAAGGTATTTATCTGTGAGTGGATCCAGTGGCCTCAGGTACTACAGATACTTCTGTATAATTGTGTACATGTGTACTGTCTTCTTCTATGTGCTTTTTAAGGCATTACTTATCCCAAACGGTGCTCTAGCACCTATCAAACAAAGCCAGTTCTGCAGTTTTAAAGCACAGAGGGTTCTCACTTCACACTTTTCTCCATTCAGACACCATAGTAGAAAATGGTGGCACATATATGGCAGCTTCCATGTATGCGGACCCACAGGGAACAGATATAAACGGCTCATTTAAAGCTAATAAAAACATAAAGATTATTTTAGTTAAGTGATTTGATACCAATAGAAACACAGTTTTTATCGATATTTAAAAAAAATTTTTGATTTTGTTGCACACTATCTTTAAACTTTCACTAAATGTAGACACTTTTAAAATCTAGGTTCAAAACATTTCATTTTTCATGTAGATATGCACAGTATCTTTTAACTTATCCTAATTTTTAATATGATCTTGTTTCTCCTTACGTCCTTTTATGTATTTTTTTTATACGTCATCTGCTTTAAATGTTCTATGCAAAGCACTTTAAACTGTCTTGTACATGAAAGGTGCTATACAAATAAACTTGCCTTGCCTAATGATTGGTGATTAGTGTATCTGTGTGTGTGACAGCCTTTAACATCAGTCCTTCATACTGCTCTGTTTAATGCTCCAAATCTAACTTTGTTGCTATTATATGCTGCCTTCTGGAATGACAGGCTCGTCTAAGTCGTGGAACACTTTGAGCTCTGGTTTGTGAATTTTCCACAGCAGGAAATTTCTGACCTTTGCCTCTGGAGGAATAGCTTCAGCGGAAAATCTAAATTTGACCCAGACATACTGATTTCCCATAAAACAATCGTGGAATTCTTCGTGTCCTGGTGCTTTAATGATCGGAGCAAAATAACAACAACAAAACATCTCTGCACCTGCACCTTTAAAAGATTGCATAGCTGAATTCATTCATATTTCATCATCTGGATTAATGATCCATAAAGAAAAGCCATGTAGCATTTTTCTTTGTTAAACACGTCATGGGTAATTTATTAAGGAAAACCTCCCTTAAAGTAACAGATATGGAGTTGCTTTGACATGACACACACTATGTGAGGATGTCTTACCCATATCTGGCATGGAGAGAGTCCTGGTGTGACTCCTGCAGAGGAAAAAAAACAAAAAACAAAAAAACCAACCTCATTGACCAATCCTAATTACTAATAAACGAAATGTGATTGTCAGGCTGACAGTTACTCACGGTGGAGGGAACGGGTCTGTAGTTTCAGGGGCGGGGGAGAGCGGTTCATCATCATCACAGGTCCACTCCTCACTGTCATCTGTGACTGAACACAACAACATCATCAAACTGCTGGCGAATCATTTAAAGTCCTGTAATCAGGAGCAGGAGGAAATACTTACAGCTTTCTGTTGATTGAGGAAAATGGTTTGAAGCTCTGAGGGGGAAAAAAAGACACAAAACATCCACATCCTTTATCAGTCATAGTGATGATTGGAAATGTACGAGTCATCGTTTCATTGTGCTCTGCACGCGTGTTTCCTGTTGGGATGTCATACCTGCTCCCCGTGCTGGCAACATCGGCATCTATAACGTTGCTGCTGCTCTTGCGGGCGGCTTTCTTTCCCAGCTCCATCATCTCCTTGATGTCCAGCTCCACGTGATCCACAGCGACATACCCATCTGGAGCACATGCACATATAACTACTGGTGTCCACAATCATCAGATGTGGAAAGCTTTCCCTTCATGTTTCATGTTTACTGAACGTTCCATCTTTCTCTGAACACACTGATAATGATGGCAGAGGTTTTTAGACTCACAGTTTTTGCTGCTGTCCCTGGCCAGCCACTTCCCTTTGGGGCAGTTGGTTGTCCGGATGATGCTGATAACGTCGCCGCTCTTCACAGGCAAATCGTCCTTACGTCCCTTTGTGGTTACAGTGACTGTTGCCTGGTACATGGCGTCCTCCTGTCCTGTGATCTGATGCAGACAGCAACAAATTATCCTTTCGGTTTCTTTTCTTTTCCTCAAATCCAGATCTGAAATGGTTTCTAGCTGTCAGCATGATGTTTTCTGAAAAGGTTGGACGGCTGTCCACCTAAAAGCATCCCAATCATGCAGCAGAGTACTAAGATTTCAGAAAATGGAACCCTATTAACCAGCCGAGGCTGAGGATGGAGTCTTGATGAACATCTATCGCAGGCATGTTTAATTGCTATAAGATCTATTTTCATCTACCACAAAAACATTACGACCAACCAGCTTTTCAACATGGTCTAAATCTAAGCAGCACCGTAGAGGATGTATACTTTTGGCATTCTTTTTATAATCGAAAATTATACTTTGAAGATGATCTTAAAATGACTAAAAGATGTTGTTGGAGGCTGAACCATCTAGCTGTGAAACTACAGCTGTTTAGACTGGTTGAAGCAGACTTACAGAAGATCCTGTTCTTTCAAACACAAGTGAACGAACCACAAACCAAGACTAACAGAACTGATTTGGGGTGAATTTGCAGGCTTAGTAATTAAGGTTTGAAATGAGACGAGCCGCTTTGTCCTTCCTGTAGATTTTAACTCTGGCAATAAAAATCTAACGCTGCTTTTCAGATGATGTAGAAACAGCAGAACTACATGAAATAGGAGGGAAATCATGAAAGGATGTTAAGACAGTCTTGTGGAGTTGATGGAAGAGTCAGTATTGACACTGTGAGGAGAAACAATCAGAGCAGGAAGAGCAACCAGCACCTAGATTCTTTCACTGAGTAGAAAAGGTTTTATGATATTTATAAAACTAACAGACGAGCTGTCATCACTGCACGCAGCAGGTGGTCTAGATGAAAGCATCAGATTTGACCATCAGTAAAAAACGAAATCCTCCCCATCATCTGCTTCCGTAGGAGGATTTTCTGCCAGTGTAATATTTAGTCAGAAGCTAAATCCTGGTTCAGTTTGGACCAGACTGGAAGTGGTTTTCAGATCTAATTAGCTTTTTTTGTTGAGAAGTAGTGGTGATATACGACAGATCTATATCTTTATCATTTTTCTGTCTTGTATAAGCTCATCTCCAGAGGGTACAAAATGCCGCTGCACGCTTATGTAGGTAACATTGTTATGTGAAAACATTACTCCCATTTTAGCATCTCTCTGTTGGATTCTTGTTCTTTTAGAATCTCTGAGCTGCTTCCTCTCTGTACATATTGAATTAAAAAGTCAAAAATAAATGTAAAAATGCTTTAAATTTAAACTACATGTGTCAAGGAGGGCCCAGGTGGGGTCTTGATCCCACAACCTCCCAGGTGAAAGTCATGAACTCTGACCAATCAGCCAAATGGGACATCCCCGTGGCACATGATCAATCGGACACATAGTGACAAGTCTGTAGACTGAGGGAGGAAATAATTTCATCTTATAAAGCAACACAGTTGCAGTAACTGGAGCAGGGTTCATTAATAATTCAGCTGATGGGTAATTAATAACAAAGTGGTGTTACATGGTGATGTTATAACTGAAGACATAATGTGGGTGATGTGGACCAGACAACCAAAACAGAGTAGTAAAAGACAACAAAGTGCCAAGTTTGAGAAAACGGATGCAGATGGATTGATGCATGGGCTCATCGTCATGTGATCGGCTCCATGTTACTTAAACCAGTAAAGATGAAGTTCTTTTAAACAACATCTGAACTCATTTCCCCCCTTATCCAACAGCCTGGTGAAAGTAGAAAAGAAGTCGAGTGTGAACTTCATAAATCTTCTGTCAGAAATACATGATCCAAATGTTTACACAGATTTGGTTTGCACATGCTGCGTCAGTTCCAGCGCGAGGAATGAATCCAGACAGGTTTATATACATAGACACACACCCCACCCTCCTCCGCTGCTGCTCCATCACCCTCCATGCCCGTCTGTCTGTCAAAATAACAACACTCACTTTGAATTTTTTCTTCAGAGCGTTCTCCTTCTTTTCTCTCTCCTTCTGCTCTCTCTTCTCCCGCTCTTGTTTCTCCTTTAGCTCCTTCTTCTCCTTTTCCAGCCGCTGCTTCTCTTTCTTTTTTAGCTCCTTCTCATCCGGTCCCTCTGCGGCAGCTTTCTTATCGCCCCTGTGGAAAACAGATTGAAGGGAATCATGGTGTTGTTTGAAGGAGGCTCCTCGCAGCGTGGTTGAACAGCAGGGGGGGGGTCAGGGAAACAAAAGCAAACCAAACTCTCTCTGGGTGACATAAAAAGAGAGAGAGAAGCGGTCCAAAAGAAGGACTTACTTGCCAAACCTCCCTGTTTTGATTTTCTCTTGAACCTGGAAATAATGAAGACTAGTTAGGATTTAAGTCAGTTTTTATAAAAAATGATTGAGATGAAGTTGTGATGAAGAGAAGGAAGTTTCTGATTTTAAAAGTGATGGAAAGTCTCAAAAAGCTGCTTACTGTTTCTGGTGGAGCCTCGGCATACGGATCTGTGGTTTAGAACAAATAAACACAGTTATTTATAGTTATACGAAAGTTTTTAAGGCATTTCCAAGTTTAGTTGCTGTTTAAAATATATATACAAAAGATAAATCTGTGAATCATTTAAAGCCTGTATTCAACTGAAAACAGGACAAAGACAGGAACTGAAACTGGGAAACGTTTGGCTCGTGAATGTTGATCTAGGCTAACACGCTGACATTTACATTAGTCTGACATGACTGCAGACTTAATGTTGTCAGGAGAGCCGTATATGTTGCTAGAAAAGTGTTAACGGTACCTATCTCAGATGTTACTCATGCCATGTGCACCTATATGCTCCCATACCATCATGGCTGGTAGCTTCTACATCGTGCATCGATAATAAATTGGAAGTCTTCTCTGTTTTAACCTCAAAGACACAGCTATCAGTTTAAAAAGCATCAGTTTTAAAGCCTCACTTTTGTAGAAGATCTTTGGTTTCTCTTTTGACAACATCGTATACCACAGATGATAAAATCCTCATGTGATTTCCAATATTGAGACATAATATGATTAAAATTCAAATTTTTTTTTGCCTTCATAGTCCTTCAGAGTGGGGATATCCTCCGTCTCGCTATAAGATACTCTCTGCAATGACTATTAATCATGTCACTGACCTTCTGCCAGTAAACATGATTAGTTCAACTTTTCTCTGTATAACTCGGCTCTTACTCTTTGGTGCCCCTTTGCGCTTCTTGCCATTGTCGCTCTTTCTCTTCTTCTTGCTGGAAGACGTGGAGACGTCCTCATTCGCGTTTTCTGTGCTTATGACACTGTTACAGTTGTCTGCTTGAGGCCTACATGACACAAAAGGTTGAACAAGCAGCAAATCAAAGCCAAGGTCTCAGACAAGAACAAGCGTTTCAGGGTAAATAAACTGAAATGTCTTACTCCTCCACTGGTGGCCAGTCTGGGGTGATTGGGAGTGGAGAGTCTGGTTGCTCTACATTATCTTGGTATCTGCCTTCATATACTGGTTCTGAGTGGATCTCATTTCCTGAATCGGTGATTCCATTACTGTAACACTCAGATAAGTTCTGTCCGTCTGGAAGATCTGCAGCTGTGTACTCCTCATTCCCCCACTCTGACGTGGGCAGCTCTGGAGAGTAAGCATCCGAAGCTACGTCATCAAACATCGGGATGTTCGCGGTGTCGGCCTCAGAAAACTCGGGTGAAACAGGAGTCTCTGCGGATGGAGAGCAGAGGAATATAAAAACATGATACAATCAAGGCTTTGTTTCTATGATTTGAGTGTAACAGCAGTGGCCGCGCAATTACCTGCAAAAAGAGGAGGAGGGATAAATAAACTCAGTGAGGAAGGTCTGTCTGGTTCCTCTGGAACAGGGGACTCCAGTTCTGGTACAGCCCTTCTAGGCGGAGGAGGGGGAACCACCAGCAGCTCTGGGATACTTTCAGTCGCTTCCTCAGCGATGCCCTCCAACATGGGAGAAGCTTGTCCTGAAAATGAGACATGCTCAGTTTACCTGCTTTCAAGACGGCAGCATGACAACACCCGGAGGCAGAGGAGGCACGCGAGGTGGAAGGATTTGACTTGTGAAGGAACCAAACCAGTCAAACACACTGTGGGAGATGTTTTCCTTATTTAAATGTCTGTTAAAACCTTTCTTGTACTGTTAAAGCACAATTTTTTTAAAGGTTTTGCAAATGACTTTCCTTTAAAGGAGCAGCAAAACACTCATTTTCAGGCAGATGCAGCAGAATTTTACACCTTTAATCATTTATGATCTAAGGTATTTCCTTCAAACTTCCCTTAAACTAATTCTTTAAGACTGTACATATATGTACTGTTGGGTAACAAAACACCTTATGAAACGGTCCCTGGTCTACATAAACACCTGCTGGTTACTGGTTTACTGAAGTCTTTCTAAACATATTATTACTGTGTGTCACCACAGCTCTGTCATAGCTGTCATACCTCTGCAGCTCTGCCCTGCTCAGTGGTTTCTGGCACTAAGGAAGAATGTCAGGACTGCTGTTTACCTTCACACCAACACCTGAGGATAACTTGAGGTGCAAACCCAACTATACCAGATTCTCTGTATACCTGAAACACTACACCTCTAAATGACATCTGGCAGCTCTCCAGCACTTACCTGATGTCCTGATGAGGACATATGTTATCCTGCACTTCATTTTGATGTCAATTTCAGGTGAAAATCCACCAAAAAATAAGTAAGAAGCAGAGAAGAAGAAGAGAAGAGACTGAATGAGACTTACGGTGGTTGATGCCGTTAACTTGTGCTGGTTCCTGTGGGAGGGCATTCCCCGCTTCATAATCAATAGGTGGGAGCTCTGGGAGGGCACGGGCGGGACTCTGAGATGCGGGGAGATCTTCCGGTGGAGGTGGGACAGGGGACGATTGGGTGGAGTTTAACAATGGGCTGACAATAGATAAGGAATTCCAGGTTAGTATTCATGAACATATCATTACTAACTAGTAAAAATGAACTCGATTGGTCTGTGTTGTTTACCTGGCCTTCCTGCGTGCTTTCTCCAGAGCACTTAAAATCCTCTGATCGCCCGGAGGCGTCTTTTTACCGCTGCTCATGTCCTCCGCCCTCTCCAGGGCAGACAGGGCAGAGATCGGACGTTCGGCTTTGGGAGATGCAGGGACAGTTGGGGGGTCCGGGGGTGGAGAAGGAGGCTTTTCAACTGCGACTTCTATAACGGCCTCAGCTGTAACATCCGGCTCAGGAGGGGAGGGAGATGGAGAAGCGGCTGCTGGAGGAGGATCTGAGATGGCAGAACTGGGTGGAGGGGATGGAGTAATACTGGGTGGATTGAGGATGATTTCATTTTGACTTGCTGGTCTGGAAACAGGCAAAGCAGGATTTTCTGTCTCAACAGGGATTTCTCCCTGTGGGGTTTCGCTCTGTGGGGTTGGGACTCGGGGAGCTGGGATTTCAGGAATAAGGGCAGGAGGAGGAGAGAATTCAGGTGGTTCAGGAATAGGGGAGATTGGGCTGGTTTCCACTACAGCACTGGGGTCAGATAAGGACAGGTCGACTGGTGGGAGGGTTTCTGGTGGTGAGATCTCAGGCTCTAGTGGTGTGTCACTATCAGAAGGCACTGGGATGAGTGGAGTTGGTCCAGAGTCGTCCATGCTAGGGGTGTCTAGGATCAGATCTGCTGGGATCACCGCTGGTTCTTGTTTTGAGGGCTTTCTGAAACCAAGCAAACCCTTCTTCTTCTGTGTTGTGGGTTTAGGTGGAGGTGTGGCCGGCACCAGCTCTGCTGTGCTCTCCTTCTGTCCTCCAAAGAACAGAAGTTTCTTATCTTTACCATTCTCCTTTTTCTCCTTCTTTTCCGATATATTGTTATTAAGTTTCTCTTCACTTCCTTTCCCTTTCTTGTCTTTACCTTCCTTTGCTTTTCCTTCGCTTTTTTCTTTACGCTTCGAGTTAGTTTTGATTAGAGGCTTTTTACTCTCTTTCTTCTCATCCTTGAAGACCACTCTGGGGGAAATCATTGTCTTTCCCTCCAAAGTCTGGCTGATGGAGGTGAGCAGGGAGGGGCGTGCTCCTGCAGGGAGGTAATGTGTGGGGCTCTGGGGAGGAGGGACAACCTTTGGTTTCTCTGGGAGAGCAGGTTTGATCCTGGGTTGCCTCAGGACGAGTTCTTCCTCCTGGAACTTGGCCATTAGGGCCTTAAAATCCATTGTGTCCCCCTGCTGAAATAATCACACAACGCAGTGGCCTCAGGTACAAAACCAGAGTCAGGCACCAACAAAATTGACACTTCATGAATTCACTTCTCTTCACAGCAGGTATAGTTACTGTACTCACATATTTTACTAGACAGAGATAATAAAAAAACATTAAATAACAATTAAAACTAAAGTTTGAAACATTTTAAGATATTACCCACTAGAGCATTAAGAAAGGACTTTATGTAATTATTTGGATTTTCTATTTGTTGTAAGCAAAGGTTTTTTTTCCAACATGTTTTTCCTCCTCCTGTACTCAAAGGCTGGTTTACACACCAGCTACACCAAATTAGTCCCCCCCTGTGAACTCGTATAGAGTAATAAACTACAACCATAACTTCCCTAAAGATGCCTTGATTCTCATAAAGCTTCATCCTTTAATTTCCCCTTTAAAGAGTCTTTAAAAAAAAGTCATGATATTAATAATCCAGAGAATTCCTTTTGAGATTAGTTAAAAATGTGTCATTACATCACATCTAGTCTCCCTTTAACATCTCACAGACCCAAAACCAGGTAGCAGATTATCTATTTTTCAATATTTCCAGATGAAGGAAGCTGACAGACCTAATCTGAAGCGATCAATCTGATCCAAATAAAATGTTCAGAGCCATGTCTTAAATTTGTCTCACCTGCGACTTGTCCAACACGTTTATGGCTTATGTTAAACAGTCTAGAGTCATTTAGAGTGGAAAAATAATGAAACAGACCCATATCAGCTTATCTAGCACTAAATACCATAATATAAAACATATAGGATTGAAGACTAAGATATAACAAGTCAACATACCTCCATGACGAGTTTCAATATCCACCGATTAGACAAAAACCTCCTTTATGAACTTTTCCTCAGCCTCTCATTCTGAGCTAAATGGTGAAAATTCACCATGAATATAAAACAAAACTACTTCAGACTTCCAGCGCGGAGCGTTTTTCCTCCTGTGATCGGGACAAGTGTGCGTCCTGAGCGCGCAGGAGGCGGTTTCAGTGGAGGAATGAATGCGAGCTGGAAAACTCTGTCATCTGTAAAAGAAAACACAGTCCGGCTCGTCAGACTGGTCTGGCTCCAGTTGTGCTTAACGACACAAGATGACGCTCAACAGCTCTTGGAATTTTTTTTTCTTCTCCTGTCCTGTCTCCCAGGAATGTCGCCCGGCTGGCACTGCGTGCGCGCGCGCTGAGTCACTCACATGAAACCTCAATTTCTGCATTTGTTGTCATTAGAAATGTAAGTCTTCCTTTTTAATTGTCTTTATTTGAATAATTCTGTGTTAGGAAAATCAATCTTTACAACTCAGCGCGGACTTGAGCAGATCTGTAAACAATGTGTGAATCTTTCAAATGAACAGAGAGAAAAGACGAAAAGGAGGTCGGTCAACATTCCAGGTGTTACACAGAATACAGAAGTACTTAACAAGGCATTTGTAATATGACACAAATACATCAGTTGCTGCAGACTTCATTAGCTAAACTGGGTTTTGCGCTGACAGGAATGTCAGACTGGGAGGCCTCAGATCCTCACTGACCAACTCTGGAAGAGAACTGCACCTCCTTTACCTGACTAATCATGAATTATATGTCTTGTCTAAAATGTAAAAAGAAAAACAAACCCACTGAAATAAAATATAAACCACCACCAAAACTAAACTTAGCACAAAACTAAGAAAACTAATGCTTACTGGCAAAAAATCGTTTTCTGTTGGAAAACCTGTTTTCCTTTTAAATGGAGTCACATTTGTAAAGAAAATGCATATGTGGGAGCAGCAGAGTTGAGAATGTGGGTTGCGCCCATGAAACCCTTGCCTAATCTTGTCTGCCAATACCAAACGGCTTATTTTATTGCTGACTCAGGTTTGGTGTCATTTATTAGGTTGGATGATTAAAATCTAAAGAAACTATTCATTCATTTAACAAACAAGGGCCTCAGTTACATGAGGAAGGACAGGACCAATCAGAGCTCAACAGTCTTTATAACAGAGATTGTGACCTTTTTGTCGGGGCCCAAACTTTGTCTGCTGTTGCATCTGTACATGTGAATGAGGGAATAAAGATGGAGAAAGAAGATCTGCTTGTTTGGGCCTCATCTCTCCTCCCTGGAGTTAGGCCATTCAAAATTGAACTTGTGCCATATTAATATTGCTGAATAAGCTGTTTGGCATTGGCAGAGAAGACTTGGCAAGTCTTAAACGGCTGCAACCCACATTCTTAACTCTGTCGCTCATCCCACAAATGTATTTTCTTTACTAATGGGGCTCCGTTTAAAAGAAAAGAGTCAGGCTTTCCAACAATATAAGATGTATTGCCAAGAAGCATTGTTACAACAAAGATCTAATTCACCAAACAGACATTTCCTGCCTTTTTCTGCTAAATTGACCATACCTACAGACTTTTACCCGTTGCTGTAATTAGTAGGCGTCAATCTAAAATCTGATGCTCAATCTGTCACTACATGGTCTGCAGCCTCACCTGGACATTTTAAAGATTTCAAAGAAGACATTTTTTGGAACGACATTAGCTGACAAATGTAACTTCTCAAGGATTCGAGCAACAACAAAGATGCAGTCAACCTCAAACCATCTGCATGGATGAGAACATTCCTAAAAATCTGTTGTGTGTAACCGGGAATGAAAAAAGTGCGTCAAAGTTGTTTTAATGTATTTCCTGTTTCCTGCAAAGAACGCTGGAGTCCTTATTTTGGGTGGCTTGCAAACAAAGCTCCTGACAGCCTGAATTAGAGGCTGCCTCTGCAGCAGAATGTGACAGCTCATTAAAACAGTGTTAAATTACAACATAATACTGTGGCACTTGCTTTACACTAACCGGAAGGGTCACCTCTGCCAGGCACACACCATTAGTCTCACTCTTTCTCTTACTCTCTCACACACACAAAGACAGATTCATAAAACAGACATATTAATCATTTGGGGTGTGTTTATTTGTAACAGGTAATACATGGTGGAATACGTAAATCAAGATAGAACCAAAAGAAAAAAAAATCATCTAAAAACCCACTGTAGAATGTCATATTCATAAAGATAAAAATAATGTGTCAATTTACATTAAGAAACTGTTAGCTGAGGTAAAGTTAAAATAGGTCTAGAAATGTTATGTACTCAAACAGCAACGTTTCCCTTTTTATTCAACTTCTTTGCTCGTCTTCTAGTTGTCAAAGTTTTTATGTTAATCAACATCTTAAGTCCAAAAGAGTTCTTGAGTGATATGGGGGACTCTGGCCATAAAATAGGGAGTCACTGGCATCACAGTTAATGTTTGCTGTAGCAGAGGACGCTGCAGTCCGCACTCGGACGGCAGGAGTTTTGGCACCTGACCAACAGACAGACAAACGGACGGAGCATCACTGTTATCTTAAGGAGCTGTTAGGGGTTGAATGGGATGGAGGAAAGTGGAGTCCTGGCTACAGCGATTGAGTCCGTGTCTGCTGCCTGCAACATAAAAATGATCATTCTGCTGTGGCACACAGGAATCGGGCGGTGTAAACCATGGAGGCTGTTTCGCTCTGGTTCAGTGGTTCCCAACCTATTTTCCCTGAAGACCCCCTTTCATGCAACTCCCAAAAAGCTGTGGACCCCCGCCTGCACCGAGTTGAAACCGTGTTGGTTTTATACTTCACCATAAATGATGCATCCTGGCGGAATCTTTTCCTTTGATAAAACCAAAGTTAAAGTAAATTATTAACATATAGAATTCCTTTTTTTTTTTTTTTTTTAAAAAGGACAAATCATTTGCACTGTAGAATTTCTCAGACATGTCTTTTGAATGAAATGGTGCAAAGTTTGTGTTTTCATGCTCCTAAAACACTTGTACATGTGAATGACACACCGAAATGATAAGAAACAACTCGTCTCTGTGTGGACATGGCCTTAATGCAAACCACACTGGCTTTGAACAGTTAAAGCCTCGGGGACCCCCTGATCTCTTTGGGGGGGGGGGGACCCCTTTTGGGGTCCAAGGACCCCAGGTTGGGAACCACTGTTCTTGTTAAAAATAATATTTGGGGGGGGGGCTCAAGAAGACAAAGAGGGGTGTGGTGCATGGTTTAGAGTAGGATTTGGGGATTAGTATGTTAAGCTGAGATAAAAAAAATAAAACAAACATATTCATGCAAACAAGGAGAAGGAGGCAAGCGAAACACAGAAACCAGGAAAAGGAAAAGAAATGTTGGTATTGCTTGGATTAATGTTAAGAATTTGCATAACTGAAGCCTTCCTATTCTATGGCGCAGAAGTCCAGTGGACAGAATGCTTGTTGTTATCATTATTTACAAAATGAGTTTGGCAAACCAACGATCAGATGCCTTAAAGCCATGTTGACTCTATAATTCTTACAGAGCTGACCCCAGCGGCTTGATTGACTTATAAAATAAAAATTCAAATTTTTTTTTTTTTCAATTTGATCTTTTTTTTTTTTTTCATTTTTTAAAATCATTATTATACAAAAGCTATAGAGAGAGAACAGTTCAATCACAGAATCTGTTTGATTCGCAACGCTTCCCCTCTCGGGGTCCGTTCCTCGGCGTGTCTGGTCCTCTGGCCTCTGTGCGAGTGTGTCTGCAAGTAGACGTTTGGCAAATTACTGTGTGGATGCAGGTTATGTAGGGTGGGGCGCGGCTGTGTGTGTGTGCGCGTGTTTCTTGTCGGTGTGTGAGCAGCTCCCAGAGAGTCTGTTTCTGCATAGTGATCCAGCAGACACTCACAAGCATGGGGGAGAAAACGCCTGAATGAGCCCACCAATCAGAAGCAGTGATCCAGATAACGGGCCATCCCTGATAGGCCCAGTAAGAGTTTTGCTCCTCCTGTGGGATCTCCTCGCCACAGATGCAGATTCTGTCCATTAAAACGATGAGTGTGTGCGCGTGTGTGTGAGATAGCGAGGCACTGCTTGACTCAGTCGCCTTCTTGGCAGCAGAGTCTCTGGCCAGACACGGGAGGCAGAGGAAAGACTGTGAGAGCAAAGGAGGAGGGAGTGGAGGAGGAAAAAGGAGCAGGTTATGTCTGTAAGGCTGGGTGTGAGTCGCCACAGGGAGAAGAGAAGAGAGGAGAAGACAGCGCAGTGGATGGAGAGCAGGATCTGTCTCAGTGATTGATATCCCTCCTAGCTGGAGTGAATGACTGAGAGGGCTCTCTCCTCTCAGGAGGAGGAAAGACTGCAGAGAGGAGGAGGAGGAGGAGGAGGAGGAGGAGGAGGAAGTCTGTGGGAGCATTGAGGCTCCTCCTGGGAGGTTGTTAGCAGGAAGAGAAGAGGAAGGGCTTGGCCAGGCACGGATGTGCCAGACATGCACGCACACACACACACGCACACACACACACACACACACACACACACACACACACACACACACACACACACACACACACAC
>JAOXYM010000015.1:23466416-23486981 GCA_028567055.1 Leptatherina wallacei | reverse complement strand
GGATGGATGGATGGATGGATGGATGGATGGATGGATGGATGGATGGATGGATGGATGGATGGATGGATGGATGGAGCGCTCACGGGAGTTGGTGGACGGTGTTGTGGAGGTGACCGGTGTGAGATTCATTTGAGAAATGTCAAAGTCGTCACAGTCGTCCGTGTCCTGGGCCGTGCCCACGCGGCTAAAGTAAGAGCTGAATGCCTCTGAGGTTCCTGATAAGCCGGGCTGATCAGCCTTCTTCGACGGCATTGCCGGAGGCTTCGCCAGCTGGAAATCCTGCCGAAATGTGAAAACACGGGTCACTTCTTTATCACTCTTCACAATACACCCCTTCAACATTTTAAAGCTGTCACTTGTTAACAAGGCTGAAATATTCCGATGGAGCCTTCCTCATTTAAATGTTCGAATATATGAATTTTATATTCTGAGATGTTTTGGTCTCTGATGACCCGATCTCTGCAGTGTGGTAAGCAAAATCAAAATTTCCCACATTTTACTCCCTGTAGCTGCTTATTCATCAGCTTCCCACCTTGAACATCTCCTTGCCCATCTTCTTCCCCCTCTCCCCGTGCTGAGGACTCGACGACGCCGATGGGGAGGGGGCCGAGGCGCTGGCTCCGGCAGCTGCGTGGCTCTCGCCGGCTGGAGTCAGAGTCGTGACGGGGGTGAGGGTCTGGAACATCGCAGCAGGCAGAGTGCCCACAGGCTGGGCAGGGAGGTAGGCTGTAGGGGGGAAGGCTCCGGCCGCCATGGCCGCCCACTGCTGCTGGGTGGCGGGGAAGATGTTGGCCTGGCCCCAGATGAGAGGCTGGCCGCTGGGCAGAACCTGGGCTACGGGGCCGAGAGGAGACTGGACCCCGAAGGCCAGCGGTGTCTGAGCAGCAAACGCCTGCTGGGACCAGTGGCCCGGAGGTACTGCCCCCATCGTCACATAACCTGGCAGCACAGCAAAAAAACACTCATTTCATTCTTTTTGGTACAATTTTCTCAAATAGCATAAAAAAAAGGAAGAGAAGAGGTTCTGGAAGAGGAAGTGATTAGAAAACCCACATATGCTGCTTTTCTTCTACACACAAACCCACACAGATAATAAGACATGCATCACCAGAGAGTGCTGCCCTACTTCTGCCTGCAGCTAATGTGCTGTCTCTTAATGGTCATGGTGAACTATCATAATTACCTCCAGAATGAGGCAGAGCTCAACACACGCTCATTAAAATCACTCAGACTCATCAGTGAAAGGTATTTCTTATTACACCTTTGCAAATCCCCTGTTTCTGGTCTCGAGCAGTTAAACGCACGTGAGAAAAGTTGACACTTCATCAGCATCAGACGCTGTGACTTGCACAGATGAGGGAGTGAGCAAAGGCGAAGAGTTGAGTGGATAAAGAGATCTCGGCAAGTCCTGCACACACCCGAAACTCCCCACGACACACAAACACATGCGCATGTGTTACTGCTTTCTCCTGACCAGCCACAGGTAAATCAGCTGCATCTGAGGTGCCACCTTTTTCTTCACTCTCCCCTCATCTGCATTTCAATTCTATTTGTCCCAACAACCCCCCCCCACTCCTCTCCTTTGCATCCGAATCTTCTGACTCTCCAGCTTCCCCTCGTCTCCCGCTGCGTTTGTTTCCCCTTCGCTTGCGGCGGTGGTGTATTTAAGCAGAAAATGAACAAGGTCTCACCTGAGGGCACAGACGCAGGATTGAAGGAAGCAAACAGTTCGGTGGGGGGCTGCAGGCCCTGCGAGGGGTCGAGGGTGTTGGCAGGAGAGGCAGGGGTCTGCATGGGTTGAAGGTCATGTCATGAAACAACAACAAAAAAAAGAGGAAAATTGCTGGAAATACTTGAACTGTTTCATGAGAAAACACAGTTTGACAGTGAAGCAGCTACTCACTGATGGAGAGGTGATGTCAGGTGGCGTAGACATGTCTCCGAAAATCTCTAACTGGCTGATATTCTGAGAATCAGAGAAAGCAAACACTTTCAGTCGGGCCCAAATGCTTTGCCGCTGCAAGGAGATGAACAATTTCTGAAGTGGCTCTCATACCCGTGCAACATGCATCACACACTGCATGCAACACCACACTAGCTTGGCAGGTTATTCGTACCTACCTGAGCACTGCAGCAGCAACACAGAGGAGGTAAGAGAGAGGTGAAGAGAGATGGGATAATGAGATGAAATGATTATGATGACATACCCACCATGAGGTTATTGCAACTTTTGTCATCTGCTTCTGAGGATACTTTCCATCAGCTGATCTCAGAGCAGAGCAGGACACTCCTAACATCATTAATGTACAAGTGTCTTCTGGGCAAGTCATTAATGTTTTCCTCTTGTAGAAGATATGTGTTGTGTCTCAGAGGGAATAACTATCAAAGACGGCAGGCTTTCTTTTTGATCTGGATTTGTTCTGTATCATTCCATTTCCTTTCACAGTCTTCCCCTGATCCCTCTCTTTAGTATCTCCATCTTTTTTTGTGCATTAATAATATCTTAAGGCCAGTGGCGAGGAAAGGAATCTATTTTTAGTTGATAAAGGAATTTAAGCCTTGAATACATGGTCAGAGATTTGCATAAATCATGGATACGGATAATTTCTTTAGAGATAATGAATGTTCTTAGAATATCTTCCCTCTTGTTCGCTCTCTTAGGTCATGCAAACCTCAAAGTTCTTTTTACATCTATCAGAAAATGGATCTGTGATCGTGGTGTTTCTAACTTATGAGTCCAGATGGGTGTGCAAAGTCTTTTTTTCTTTTTCTTTCTTTCTTTCCTTCTTTTTTTATTTTTATTTTTTAACAAAAAAGCGGACCAGAAGCTGTAATATTTTATAGCAGCCAACTTAACAAGATAAGCTACAGCCACAAGGGCTTCTAACAGGATGTCCATTGGGTCCAATTCACAAAACATATTAAAGTACGTTCACAACTGAAACAGAAACCACTGGCACAAGAAAAACACCACTGCACTGCGGCCGTTGTCCCAAATGTAAGTCGGACATTTATAGACTTTCTGTCGCCTGTTGGTTCACTCAGCTCAATATTATTTTTTGTGTATGTGGTGGTGAGGTCAGCTCACCGTGTTTATCAGAGTGTTATGAATGCTTTATCAGTAAACAGTGAGAAATACTGTGTGGAGTTTTATTTTACCTACGTTATACGTTTTTTTTTTATGTTACAAGACACATCAGGAGGGAAATTTCACTGCGTAAATGAACAGTTTTTAACCATTAAAACAAAGATATCAACAAAAATATATTTGAAGCGAGTTCCCTTTTGGCTGAAAGGAGACGGTTCCTCTGAAGTCGGTCTCAGGAACGTCTGAACCACTCCTCAACACAGACTCTTTTCAGCTGTGAGATGATTGAGGGATTTCTTGCATGTACAGCCTGTTTCAAGTCACCCCACAGCACCGTTTTGGTGGCCACATAATTCAGATTTAGACTAATCTGTCCAAAGTACAGAGTAGGAGCCTAAATGCAAGTTTTGGTTAATTAATATATTTAGTTATTGAGATAAAGATTTCTTGTTTCTTTTCAGTACATTAAAAATATGTGTGCTATTTAATTTGCTCTAAAAATAAGAACAAGACTTTAAAATGCTTTATTTAATTTCATGTAACAATGTTTTTGTAGCTTCAGAGGGGAAACTGTAAGTCTAGATGATTTGCATATTAGATTGCTTTTTGCCATGTAAGGAGTGTGGAGCAACAGTCGTTACCACACAGGCAGACAGACAGGCAAGCATGGGGTAGAGCCGCAAAGTTTCTTGACTTCTCTCATTCTCTCATTTGATTTCTAGGAATTATGTTTTATTTCATTATGTTTTTCATACTTTGGAGAATGACTGTACTGTTTCCGAAGTTTTAAGTAAACTGTTAAACTGAATCTGAGGATCCTCTGGAGTTTTTCCAAGTATCATTTGGATTACTACGAAGGATCGTTGCGTCAAACTAAGGCTTGATTATTAAGGAACTTAAAGAAGATTTTAGGGAAATCAGTGCTGCATTAACCCTTTAAAGAACATGTGCTTAGAACTAATAGAGATATTTGTCTGTCCTCCCTTTTCCACACGTGGACACATGCAGGTATGAACATAAAAGAGCACCCATACAGTAGAATAAAAAAAAACAAAAGAAAACTCCTGCCTGAAACTGGTTGCTATAGCAACAGCAAAGTTGCATGTTTAATTCATAAATGACAGAGGTCGATAGTTGGGGTCACTTTAGACCAGAGAGGAACAATAGAGGTGCAGCACAAATGAGGATGCGAAGATAAAAGTTCATCTGAGGATGTGAGGAAATAATGTTCCCTGCTGAAAAACACTGAAAAACCTCCTTGTATGTTTGTAGAGCGCCTTACCTGAGTCACCATTTCCAGGTCTAAGTCTATCAGATCTGCCTGCTGCTTCTGCTCACTTTTCTGTTGTTGGAGAGGTTGTTCATGATAATGATGAAGCTGATGATGATGGTGGGGTGTGTTTTGATGTCCATTCTGCAATCACAACCCCAGTGTTAGATGGCAGGTGGGATGAAAATGTTCTCTCACACAAACATGTTAGTTGTTGCTCATACACTCACAGACAGAGAGTGAGGAGGGGGGGGGGATGATACTTCTTCACAAAAGGGAGAATATGAAACACATACACACAAATATATATATAAATGTATATACACAAACTCAGACTCAGGGGAAGGTTCTTCTTGTCAGACATAAAGACCAAAATTAAGATTTATAGAGGTTCAAAGATTACATCCCACCTTTAGAATAAACTTAAGTACTGAGCTGGGGTTTAAAGCCCGTTTGTGTTTCTGTAAATCCTGCTCCCCGGCTTCAGGAATCAGTATGAGACCGAGATGCAGGCAGGCACAGACAGAGGAGCTGGATTAACTCACATGCTTTATGTCAGAACACAGAGAGGGAGTGTGTTACATTATAAGTAAAAAAACAGCAGCCTTTGTGCTATCAAACCACCATACTAACACATGAAATGATTATGGATTTTGCCCTCGGCAGATCTGAGTGTACACATCACATACAAAAGCCATTTTCAGCAGCAGCAGAATGACGACTGGTTCTGCCATTCCTCTTCTCCAGCACTGGCACTAAAACATGATGTGTGGACTGGTCTGGCGAAGCAGTGCAGTGCAGTATTTGTCGCCGGACAATATTGCTGAGTATGTTGCATTTGTGGGATGAAAGCATGAGATATGGCCATCATTAGCTGATACTGAAAAACAATAACGCGCTGCCCAATACTAATCAGTCCTGAGAGCACTGCTCATTTTTCTGCTGGAAGTTTTCTTTTCTGAACATCTGAAATGTTTCATTTCAATCTTGCTCATGAAACACATTTATCTGTATTTTCGTTTTTCAGTTTGCATGTATGCATTGAACCAGACTATCTATGAAACTCATAGCATCTGCCATCCTCGCTAAAAGCTGCAGTCTGCTGCTGACCAGCCCTCCGTTTGTCCTTGCATCTTCACTCACTCCATCTCCTGCCAATTATCCCTTTGTGCCAATTAGACACTCCTCACCATCTCTTTGCCCAGCCCAGAGTCTTCATCAGTGCAGCCGCCTACTATCAATTAGCCATCTCCAGGGAAACGGTAATTACCTGAGCACATGTGTTCGGCATACAATTAACGCATCCCCTTTAATTAACGCCACCTTGCTGATCCCCTGCCGTGTGACAGATCACACTGGCACGCAGCACTGACACCGCTGACCTGCCACATGCAAACATACGAATAACAGACACACAAAAACACCTGCAATTGTCTTGCAATTCTTAAACCTCAATAAGTTCATGGGGAAATATGTCAGGAAGGAAAGTGTTAGCAACAATGCAGCTGTTTCTAACAGGGACAACCAGAAGATGGCTCTCTTCCAGCTCTCAGTTTAACTCATACACAGACATCCACACCACTACACACACCTGTGTCACTTTGATAATATAACCTTTATTTAAATGATGAAGCTGGTGCGATTTCCAGATGTGATCATATCACATCACATATCAGTTATTCAGTGTTGGAGTGGAGTTGATGTGTTTGCCTGGTGGAAATGTGCTGACCTCTACATGTGGACTGTGAGGTAGTGAGGGCCTCTGTTGATTCAACACACACTTTCAGGTCTTACAGGATCAAGAGCTCAGTAGATTGAAATGGCCTTTTGGGTGAGCGTGTGTGTGTGCGCTTTATTGATTTGCCATCGTTTAAAAAGGTGACAGAGTAAACAACAGAAGAGACTGCGGCAGACAGGAGGTCACGTTTGTGCTGATGGGATCATTTCATCTCAGGTGTAGTGTGCACACATACAACCATGTCATCTAACTCCGCTGTCCACTGTCAGCCCTGCAGAGAGGTCTGCCAATTTCTGATGCTAGCCAGAAAAATCTGTGGTGACAAGTCTGATGACTGAATGAGGGATATAATATTCTGAGGCCTGTGTTTTTTCTAATGTTACAACAATTTAAGTGGTGTAGTCTAAATAATTCCTCAGTTATTATAAATGTATTATGTGTAGCAGTGTCTGAGTATGAGTTACAGAAAAACAAAGTACACCCTCTTTCAATTCTGGAGATCCTATAAACCAGGTCATAATAGGAAACCCAATTGTTCTTAAAATGAAGTAAACGCAATCTTAAATGAAGAGCAACACAGCCATTATTTATTAATTTATTATATTTATTATTATTTATTCATTAACTAAACAAATACATAAATAGATAAAGAATTGTTTTTAGGATATAAAGCACTTTGTGATGCATCTATATGAAAAGTGCTATAAATAAAGTTTGATTTGATATGAACAAAAAAAAAAGATTAGTGTGTAATTACGCTCCATGATTTATTAACTTGAGTTTCTTATCGACTCAGTGACTGTAAGCTGTCCAGGTCGTGTGGCTGCAAAGCCAAGTTCAAACCATCACCCCTTAGTTTAGGTTATCTAAAGCAGTGGCAGAGCTAGATTTTTATACATGGGGTGGCCACAGGGTGGGCAAGACTTAATCAGGGGGTCATATAGTAAGAACGGAAATGACTGTGTTGCTCTCTCTAACACACACACTCACATACACTGCTGTGATAACAGTGGTTACATTAGAGAGACATGAGAAATAAAACATCTTTACATTAATAATCACCAGAAATTATTGCAACAAGTTCATAAAGGTCCATAGAAAGATAAGTTGGTTGTTTTGGGGTGCAGTACGTGGCGCTTGATTTCTGACCTCAATAACTAGCTCCCTGTTGGTAGCTACCGGGCTGCTGACACTGTCGGAAAAGTTAGAGATATCTCCCTCTCTCTTCATTTTTATATCTTTCTTTAAAGAATAACACTGATTACAGGCTTTATTTCGCTACATTTTCTTGTTATAGCTTTATTAAAATCAGCTAGTAGCCTTGCTAGCCTCCTTTTCAAATGAAACTGGATCTCGTAGCCCGTGCTTTGTCAGTGCTAGGTTGGATACTGAGGTACTCTTTTAGCATCTTTATTGTTTATTTTCAGCTCCAATGCAAAAATCTTGATTAATTGAGTTGATGTGTTGCCACTTAATACATGATTCATTGAAAACTATTATCTTAAAACTAATCTAGTGCTACCATATAACTATATTAGCATTGCTGTGTAGCTTCAGGCTAACATCAGGTTAATAGCCTTATAAAACATTAGTAGTTTAGGACAAAATCTCTTCTAGAAATGTACAGCCGAATGTAAATGTAAAAGAAAGTAATTAGAAAACTACTTTGAAGTCTTTTTTCAAACTGATGTAGTTACACTGGTGATGCAGGAGTGTCTGAAAAGATATTTCTGTCTTCATCCAGGGACCTGTCAATCACCTGAGGTGCCACCCTGGCCACCCCTCTAGCTCTGTTCCAGGTGTGGTGTAGCTTGTCCAAATCCTTTGCAAACCAAAGCCAAGCTGCCATGTTTTGTTTTTTTCTTGAGAAATAAGGCTTTCCCCTCCCACAGTTCCAAACAAGTCAAACTTTTGCAGTATTTTTCTAACTGGACTGTTGTGAACTTTAACATATCAAGCCGCACTAATGATTTTTAGCAGATTTTTGCACCTAATGAAAGCTAATTTAGCATCTGTCCTGCATCCTCTCTCTTGTCTAAAATCTCTCCAGCAAGTAAAATTGACTTCAGAGTTCTTTTAACAGTTTTTAAAGCTCTTAATGGTTTTAGTTCTAATTATTAATCTGACTTGCTTTTAGTTTTGAACCTCTCAAAGCCCTCAGGTCTTCAGTGGCTAATATTTTATTTATTCCTAAAGTTAAGACAAAAATTTATGGAGAAGCATCATTTAGTTATATATGGTCCTCTTTTCTGGAACCACTTCCTGGGGAGCTGAGGGCAGAGGGTTAGACAACACTTTTGACGAATACCATTGTTTTTATATATTTGTATCTTTGTGTGTATGTCTCGTGGGCTTGTGCTTGGAGGGGATTGGTTGGGTAAAGTCGTGCGGCTGTAGTGTGCTTTAGAAAAACCGGTCTACACAACTTCCTGACACTAAATAACTCTTTTGACATTCAAGCTGATGTCAATGAAGACCTTAACTAGAGCGGTCTCAGTGCTGTGGTGTAGCCCTGAGACCGCTCTAGTTAAGGTCTTCACTGACATCATCTTGAACACAGATAGCTGCAACATTTCAGTCCTGGCAATACTGGATCACAGTGCTGCATTTGTTATGGTTGACCATAATATCTAAGACCAGCTGATAAAGTAGGTAGGATTTTCTGGCACCACAACTAAAAATAATGCTTCCTCTGCACCCCGCTGTAATACTTTTAATGTTTTATGTAAAGCACTTGTCTTGTACATGAAATGTGCAACACAAATAAACTTGCCTTCCCATTGCTGTTTTTTGTTTCTGTTTTTTTAAAATGATAAAAAGCACAAATCTTCTGTATAAACTTTGATTGATGATTGATTGATAAAGTCACTATGATGTCAACTCTTGTCTTATCTCTTGCTCTGTCCCTTTCTCTCTTTCTTTTCCTCACTTCCTCCAAAAATTTCTTCAGGGCTTTCTTTGCTGGATCAGCAATCGTGCGCGTTCATAACAGCCATGGTGCTGCTGATATCCAGTTGCTGGTGTGTGGCGCGGTACCGTACAGCAAAATGCAGCTGTCACACGATGCTCTGGGCTGGGAAGAAAAAGTTATGAAGTGCAGTTTCTCAGCCTCAGGACGCTGCAGCGCAACGACAACAGGAATATGCATAATGAATATCAGTGCGCCATAAAAATTGGTCAGAAATAGAGTTTTAAGGTTGTAGTGTTGCTTTAAAATGCTACTGTTGAGATGTTGTTAGTATTTTTCCAATTTCTCTGAGCATTGGATGTTCTGACCTTGGGATGTCCATTCCTAAAACACTGGTAACTGTCCCCGATTTATTTTCTACATGAGAATAATCTCTAGCTGCAGAGGTGTGGACTCCAAATGGTTTGAAAATGGCTTTCTGACCTTTCTCAATTGATGGGCAGCTACTCTAAAAAGGAACCCTTTCAGATTAATGAATTGATACGTAAAAACTTCAGAAATAGATTGAATTTTCTTCTTCTTTTTTTTACAACTGTAAACCATCTTGATTACGACTCAGCTGCAACTGTGGTTATCATGTCTTCCCAATTTCTCCTTCATGAAAATCAGTAGCAAGTTAGAAGACATTGTAATTGTTGCATTTTGTTCTAGTGCACTGCAGTGGAATCAGTGACCGAAGCAGCACAGTCTTGAAATATTTAATGAATATAGAGAGCAGCAGCAGCTTACAAGCTTCTAAGCCTGAGTTTATTTTAAAATGATCTACTATGAAAGAAATTCTTAAGTATCTATGATGCATTTCTATACCTATTATCCCTGGTCACAGTTACTCTCTATGACAGACTTTGAATCAAACAAAAAAAAATCAAAATTTATTAAATCCAAATCAGAAGGGACACCATCTCCAGCTGGTTGCACAAGAGAGAAATATTGGATTTAGTTACGTTCAGACACCTACCAACCGAAAGGCAATCCAAATAGCAGCATGTGCTGTGGGCTGGCTGAGGAGAGAACAAAAATACTACGGTGCCTATAAGCTTCTTACCAAATCTGGGAATAATAAGCAGCCAGAAAAACTGCAAGACTGATTTCACCAAAGCTCAAACAGCAGGACTGTGACTGCCAGCGAGTCCATGTTTAGCAGTTTAAGGATAAAAGACCTACAGCCAGGGAATACACACAGAGATGGTGGGCTCTGGGTAGTCCCGAGGGAACGCACGACCACAGGAAATTATAGATATACTGAAGAAAGTGTTGCATATAGCCAGAACATCCACTCCCACACATCCACAGGACGGCAGCCTGGTTATTATGAATGTGACGATTTTAGCTTATTAAATCCGGCAGCAATATAACCGGCATCTTTATAGGCAGATAAAGAGGAGATGAGTTATAGAGCAGCGTGACATTGCTGAAGGTCATCTTTCATTATAAGCACTGGCAGTTTGGCTGTAACAGGAGCTTAAAGATATAACACACACACAAACACCAATACACTGTAGATTTCTGGTGCAAAAAGCTCTGATTTGTTAGCAAGAAAAACTGTTCAGTAGCTTCAGATACAGACTGAGGAAACAAAACGATGCACAGTAAGAGGCAGGTTTAGAATTAAAATCCATTGTACGGAAGATAATAAAGACATAACATGAGGTCAATGCAATCTGAGACACAGTCATGCAAGTTCTTACTGGTTTTCACCACTGACTAACCACAGCCGGGCATGCTTCACTGAGCGCACTGACATGCCACACACATTCAAACACACATTATCCCGGTTAACCATCAGGAGCAGGCACCACGGAGCACGAGGAGGAGGGCACCAGCCACCGGCACAAGCAGTACACCAGCACAGCAAACTGCACAAAGCACTGGATCCCAGCAAACCTCTCAGGAGGGGGGGGGGGGCATCAGATACTCTGGATCCCTGAATGGGAGGTGTGTTAACAGGAAGCGGAATCTCAGCAAAATTATAGAAGTGAAGGAAATTCTTGGATTAATGGCGACACAACTGAGAGGTTTGTCTGAGAGGGGGAGGCAGGCTGGGAGAGAGGGAGGTATGGGTGATCAGAAAAGGGGCAAACTTGGTCACTCACTGGGTGTCGCTTTGGGACGTCATAGACCCCTTCCTTCTGCTGACTGGTGGGAACCTACACAATCGACCAATAGATTCAGAGAACAGCCGAGAGAGCCTGTTAGCTCCGGATCAATAAGCAATAAGACGTTACACATCAGTGTTCCAGCACTGCGGCACTCCGGATGCCTGCACAAATCCCTGGAACCTGGCTATTAAGGAATCATATCAATCACTAGTGGTGTTTATGTGTGTGTGTGTGTGTGCGCATGGATGGTCAGGATTAAAATCTGTGAAGTGAAAGCTCATCTACTGGGTTAATAAAAGAAGGATGAGGCTTATCACACTCACAGACATGTAATAACTTAGATAGTCACACACGCTGAGACGTGTAATATCTCCATGTCACACACACAGAAGGTTTTCAACATGTGTGAGATCAGAAGACTGGATAAGAAAATTCCTGCGCTTTGGTTTCTCCTAAAGTGACGCGAGGTTTGGAAAGTTCTCAGTCAGACTGAGAGGAAAATGAAAAATCAAACTGACGGAAAGTGTTGACGTCCGTCCAACGCGGCTTGTCTCCTTCTCTTCCTTTCAACGCTGTGTTTGCAGCTTTCATATGTTTATTTTCAGAAGCTGCCATCTTTATTCATACATTAGTTCCTCTGTGGCTGGAGGCTGGCTGACGCTCACGTTTCTTACGCCTGATGTGTGTGGAGGGATTTGCTTGGATGTGTGTTTGTGTACGACTGTGCATGCGCCAGCATCCCCCCCCCACCACCACCCTCCCCACTTCCAATCCATTTTATTTAAAGATCAAACGAGAAGCTGGTGATTAATCTTTCTTTCCAGTTGCTTTTCTTTCATCTCCTCGGGACTGAGGTAGGCGAGGTGCAAAAATGAGGAGGGGGTCCGCCTTCCACACGGGCCAGGAATAACCTTCACATTCCCTCCACACGCACCTCCCCCCATCGTCATCCCTTGGAGGTCTACCCACATCTCTGAGGAGCGCACCCACCTCAGGCGCATCTCCCCGGACTAGCTAGCTTTAGCTTTATAAACCCTCTGGAAAGTGTTGGCTGGTAGCTTCCAGCTGATTCTGACACTCTAATTTCTCGCATCCACATTTTGTGTGTTAAAAACAGAAGCAATTCATTTTATGTGCAGGCCACAATACATTTATCCCATTAAAGAGTAATGTAGCTGGTACAGATCGGCCAGTAAATGGAAGATGAAATAGCTTTTAGCAACTCTTTGTCAGCGGTTTAACTAAAACAGCTGTAGTTTAAAAGTTAAGGAAAACACAAGCAAACAAGAGGAGCTTGTGAGTACCTGATAAATGCTCTCTTCTGACTGGTCACGGATGGGTTCGTGTCCCGCCTCAAACACTATGTACTACAACGTGAGCAGCAAGGAGGGAGGAAAAGAGGGAGAAAGAGGAGGAAAATTGCAAGATAAAGAAATTGAGAAAGAAGTGGTGAAACTGGAGAGGTGATTAGTTAAAACAGCAATACGTTCTCATTGAAAAGCAGCTGAAAAACAGATCCCAGAGACACATGGAAGAGACTTGAAGAAGCCAGGACCCCCCCCCCCCAAAATAAAACCCCACCATCAGCTAAACATGCAATCACAACCACAGATCTATGAACACACAGATACTAAATGACCGTCCACCCTGAACGTGTTGAGCGACTACCACACTATACCCAGACAGCAGCTGTCTCCCCACAGTGCACACAGAGAGGAGCAAGCTGGAAATGCAGCAGGTTGACAGCGGTGATACGATTGGTCAGGAAGTTACCTGGTAGACCGGGTCCTCCAGGTCCTCCTCCAGTATTGTCTGCAGACGAGCGGCGGCGGGAAAGAGGGGGGGGGGGGGATCAAACAGAGGAGGAGAGAAGAGGAGAGAAGAGGGGAGAGGACAGAAGAGAGGGAAGAGGCAGAGAGTTAAGCCGGTGGAGTAGAGAGAGTAGGCGGACAGCACAGAAAGACTTCCCAGCATTCAGATAATCATTTGGCAATCATCAGAGGGAAAGAGACAGAGAGATAAAGAGAAATTAAGCGGGAGATGTAAAGAAGGCAGAACAGAGGACGGCTAAATAAGCACAATACGCAGATGGTGCTCCGTTTTTATTCATTGATGTCTTTTCAAGTCTTACTGGCTTGTCTGTCAAGAGCCTCTTAAATGAAGCCCATCACACTTACAGCAGTTGATTAAGGAGAGGTTAAAGTTACAGTAAGAAGAGGGGGGGGGGGGGGGGGGGGGTGTCAGAGTACCTGGTAGACTGCCTGCTCACACTGCTTGTCTTTTTGGGCCTTCTTCTCCATCTCCTCTCTCTGCTTTATGTCATAGATGAGCTGGAACAAGTCCCGTAAGTCCAGAATCACGGGCTCGGCCTACAACGACAAGAACACGTCACTTATTAACACACACACACACACACACACACACACACTAACAGGACCACAGCACTATTCAGAAGGGATGGACTCTCCCCATGAGTGTTTACTCTAGTTATGTAATGATGAAAGATAACAGAAGGCTAAGGGTCTGCTTAAAGTCTGCTCGAATGACTTCGATAGAAAAAGGTTCATGAGCACAATGAATCAAGCCTGCATGCTCGCAACCAAACGCCGGGTCTTCTGTGATGTGCCTCGAGCACAGTCTCTGATGACAACAATCATGCCTGTAAGCCAAAGTTACGTGAGGCATGCGCACTTCAAGAGAAATCACCTCAGTCATTCACGCTTCAAGGCTGCAAAGCTGTGTTCCTGACACGGAGAGTTGAGGCACAAACACAAGTCGGTTGTTGTGCTCCACACTCTGCTGCATCTAAGGCGAAGCACTGCTCGTGTCTTTAGAAAAACTGTTTGTGTCTTTTGATGCCGGGTGGATTTGTCATTTTGTAAAATATGGCCTCATATTCATGAAGAGGGTTTGACAAGCTTTCAATCTCCGGGATATATTACGCAAACTAGCCCCAGTGGACTCTATTTTATGTTAAATATCAGACAACTGATGATGGATAGATTACTGGGAACAAAACCAGAGTGAAATATGTTTGCCTCAGAGCAAACTCAGTATTCGGCAGGATGTGCCTGACTGCATTTTCTACCAAATAGCAAACAGTGCAATCGGTGTGTCTAAAATCTTTCATGACGGATAACGAAGCCCTTGAAGTGATTGTTCTCTGCACCACTGTGACTCAACACAGAAAATGGAAGTTCTACTCTGAACTAAATAAACTTTGCTGTCAGTATTTGGGATCTGAAAAGCAGGTTAGAGCACTGCAGCAGCACACAAAGAGACAGGCAATGAGTTTCTAAACTCTTATCTGCACGATCGCTACAAGCTGTATTCCTCCTCTAGATCGGATTCAGACAGCGCCATGAGCAGATAGTCGCCCCTTGTCTTACCTTGTGCCACCTTTCTTGTCAAGGGACCAAAAGCAATGACAACTGCTGAGACACAACTTACAACTGCAGTCCCAGCACCACTGGAAGGAGCCTAATAGTAAAGCCGTGTTTCACACCTAATCAATTATTGACTGGAGCTATGCAGGGTGCACCCAGAGTTCATAGACATAAGGCTGCTTTGCATAAAGTAGTTCTATTTTAGCGTCCTCTCTCTGTGAGATATTCTCAGCTACGTATCGCTGATGACAGACACGCTGCGGTAATCTGTCTCTCCAGCTGAGCTAATACTGAAACGTGTTGTCACTCTTTCAAATCCACAACTACTTTACATTACACAGGGAGAGTCACTGGTAGTAGAAAAAAATCTGCATAAAGTCCATCAAAAGGGCACAGCTTAGGTTAGTAATGCTCAATGTAAAATGTGCAACAATGTCAGCTGTGGATGCGTACAGTTCATGTGTAACACTGGTCCACATACATCACATCCATCAGTCACCTCTAACCATATCACATCTACCACAGGAAGCGCCAGTGCATGTACGTCAGGCCAGGTGTAACATTAACCACTATCACTGCAGCAAAAAAGGAGAAAATAACATTAACAGTGTTAGATAAGCTAACGATAACCTAGCCTAACCTCTGTACTGCAGGTACAGCTTTGAGGTAAATGACTATTCTGACTTCATTCTTATTTCTTTGATATTTAATAACTCGAAAAACTGTCTGAAAATGGGCCAAGAAATACCTCAGAAGGCTTTATGGTGAGATAAAATGAGATGGATGAAACCTTGGCTGTGCCATCGATGGACACAAGGTGATGTCAGCACCGTTTTGAACAATGTCCTTATCAAATATGAGACTCTTTTTTTTAGGTCAAAGACACATCCAAAATTAACTCCCAAACCTTTGAAAACATGCTCATTTGTTAGTTAGGTTTAATGTGGGGACATATTTCCAGCATTTAATGACACCAATGGTGGACATGAAGCTGGAGACAGTATTTGCCAATCGCAGTAATAAGTATTGGTACAAATGGGCGACCTGTAACGTATCTGGGACTTTTGTTAAGACTGATTACTTATGTATTGAACCCTGGCAAACAAATGTTTGTAATGTGACTTTATCCTGAGTTTTTAAAAGATAAAATAACTTATCATTAGTTATTCATGGACCTGATAATAAGCTATCAAACAGCATCAAACACCCAGAAATTCTTACAAACTCAGAAAGCTGGTTTGGTAAAAAAAACACAACAACAACCAAACAAACAAATAAAAAAAAAAAGACATGTTAATAGCAGTTGTATATTTTCTATAAAGTTGTAACAGTGGCTGTGAAGAGATTGTTAGGCACTCCTTTCCAACACAATTAGGATTCTTCTATCTGAACAAAATGAGCTAAATAATACATGTCTTTCTTCTGCTGGGACTTTGAGTGGAGCAGAAAGCCAATTACTTTTGAATGTAACCCTAAATTGGCCTTTTCAGAACAACTTTAAGTCTTAGTCATCATGACGACAAAGACTCTTCACATCAAAGTGGTTACTTTCCAATTACAGCCTCAGAAACAAGCCCAGCGCCTCCATCCCTCTCATTGCTTGCCCCGGTCCCAGCGCCGGTGATGATGGGCTCAGATCCTGAGAAAGGGAGTAAAATATAATCATGACCTTTCCTCAGGCACACACATCCGGTAAATGCAGCTTAGCTGGCTGACCATAACTTTGTGATACACTGTTAGGCAGGGTAACACAAGACAAGCAGCCATTTTTTTCCCATCCAAGTGTGGCATGTGTATTTGTGAGTATGAACCAGGGTGCTTGTGTGCGTATGTGTCTCGGTCAGGGAGCCACGGTTCATGGCCCGAGGAGGATGGATATGCCATTAGAGCTGGTGACACACACTCAAACCCTCATCGACTCACTATGGGAAATCGATACGGCTACGGAGCAAGCCAGCTGGATCCAGATGAAACAAGCCAGACACATGGATACAACAACAGCAACAACAATCATATCAGAGCCCAGAGAGGTACTCAATATCATATAGAGTATGTTGCTGCTGGACTGAACTTGAACCCTTCCACACACACAAGACCTGATCCCAGAGCTTTACATGGTAAACAGCAGGTTTGATGTGCAACACAAAAGCACAACGTGCCGTTCAAGGGTCCTTACCTAAATGTCAAGAGGTTTGGGCTTGTGAAAAAGACCTTGATGAATCATACATTAACCTACACACAAAGGCTGAATGCTGAGACATGTATAAACAATCGCAAAGCATTAAAACATACACACACACACACTTTACACACAAATACTGACCGACTGTGCAGTTTTGATGGCCACAAAGCGGTGATTCCCCTCCTTCCCACAAACATAGCCAAAAGCTCTGTGGTCCGTGATGTCCTTGGCAATGTAGGAGATCTCGTGGACCGCATGGTGGTGTTGGAGGACCTGTTGAAGGGGATAATGGAGGATGGGTGTTGAAACAAAGCACACAAAAACCAAGAATAAGCTAATTTTACAATCAATTTAAACCTAAGTTGTTAGTCACTGTGACACACCAACATGGAGGACAGGTTGATTTGGTGGTCATCCCAGCAAGTCATTCAATCAAGCACAACTAGAATAGAACAACAACCATCTCCCGAACTAAAGAAGCAAAAAATCTGGGTGTGATGATTGTACTTCATAAAATAAGTCAAATCAGGCCATGCAGCCCAACATCTGCTATGCTCCCTTATAGTTGGCCAACTATAAGCTTAGGCACCAATTAGTTATGCTGCTACTGTATCGGCTTAGACTGCTGTGGGACATCCCATGATGCTCTGAGCAGTCCCCGTGTATAAATATATGATATTATTGTTGCCATTAACTTATGCCTCTCTCTTACTTCCTCAGCAGGTGTCCCTGGCTTAGAGTTATGGTGCTTGTTAAGCCCTCTCTACTGTCCTCTTCACCTCCAACCAGTGGTGAGATTTTTTCTACTGGAGGTTTTTCCTTATTGTTAAAAGGGAGTTTGTTCATTTCTACAGTCCCCGTCGCCCCAGGTATGTTCAGGATGAGGGACTGAATAACAGAAGATTGGATCGATTGCACACAACACATGCTGAAACCATGCTTGGCTTTCATTAGCTAGCATTCTGGCTGAGTCCTTCAATAAAACCAAGGTAAAAGTAACTATCAACATATAGCCTTACTTAAAAAAATGAAATAGTGATGAATCATCTGCATCGTGGGATTTCTCATAAATTAATGAAACGGTGCAGGAAAACTGAAGGTTACCAGCATAGACATGAACCACTCCACGACCGTGGCTCACCGACCTCACTAAACTACACAGTATGTGGACTAAAGTTGATGCTCAAGGTGTAGCCTGCTAGGTGGCTTTTTCACTTTTTGACTGAGTATATGGATTTTGAATATACTGTAGTTGTATAGTAGATTTTGACTACCCCCATTTATTCACTTTGGGACTTGGATTTAAAAGTGTGTACTTTCAGGCTCCCAAAGTGCCAGTTCCATATGAAGAAAATGTCCAAACCTCAAAAAAATTTAGTAGATAGACCTCAACTAGTATCTGTCTGGACATGGCCTGAGTTCCAACAACACAGGCTCTGTACAGTCAAAATCTTGCAGACCTTTTTTGGGGGGGGAACAAATTGCACTTAAAGTGTCAGACACTTTAAGTGCAATTTAACCATCATGATGGTCAAGGGATCTGCACCCAACTACCTAAACTCAGTCCTAGAGGATTATAGGTCACTTAGGGTTTCTGGGTCTGTTCATTGGCTCGGCCTTGAACATGAACTGTAAGAAATACCAGTTCACGAGGGTCCACCGGGTTTCTCTGAGTCAGACTCTTTCCATACCTAAGCTGCACTTGAACTTCACTTCTGAACCGGTTCTGTTTTGTACTTTGTCTTTAAATACATTCAGCGTAATAATCGCACCAGAACTTTGAATATTGTCCTTGAACAAAAGCATCTGGTAAAATAACCACATTTCAAATGTAAAATGGAACAAAAACCTGTCAGAAAGTTGGGAACATGAACTCACTCATCCAAAAGCGTTATGCACATGTTTCCAGGAACTTGCAAGAGAAAAAACAGACACTGTATCCTCCACTGAACTGTTTGTGGCTCTCCTGCCCTCTCTGGTTTAGTCTGAGTTGGGACTGCCAAGCTGGCATTGCCCGTGGCAGATGGCACTGTTTGTCCCGAGGACAGGGGGGGGGGGGGATCAGTGACAATCACAGCTCGGCAAGCTGTGCGACTTGATCACTTCATCTGTGCCCTCACTCGCAACACACACACACAAAGAATTCACAGCTTAATTTGTGACGTCCCTCTGTTAACTCACACTAAACGTCTGCTTTGTTGTTATTGTCTGTGCCAGCTGCATGCTGGGAACAGAGGCACACAGTCACCATAACCATCCTGCAGTCCTTCAGTTCATGCTAGAGTGGGGGTGGGGTGGGGTAGGGTTAGAGCGCTTTACATCAGAGACTAAACACACATTTCCCCTCTCTGAAGCTAATCCAGAGGTGAGGCAGAGTGGTGCCGGTTAAACATGGGGGCCATGGACCCCCCCCCCACACACACACACACACTATGATCCCCAGCAGAAATAGATAATCACAGTATGAGTCATGTCTTCTAAATTTAATAATTGGAGTAATGATTATTATTACCACCTCTGATTGACCTGAAAATGACAGCTAAGGCATGTGCACGTGAACGTGCGCACACAAAAAACATAGACACAAACACACAGACACACACGTACACACTGAGCTCATTTTACAGAGGTTATTGAATTATCTCCGGGTGGGCGGCGAGGTGACAAAGAGGGACTCTGATTCAAAGAGAGCAGAGAATGAAATGACTGCATAAATTCAATTGCTCCTCTTCATCTTGGTAGCAAGTACAGCTCAGGCAGTCGAGGCAGTTCACATATACAGATCATTTGTAGGCTTTAAAAAAAAAATCAATGGAGATGGAAATGTTTGAGGGGAACCTAAGGGATTAAAGAATCTCTTTAAATAACCTGCAACATTTGTGATGAAGCTGAATGTGAAACAGACCTTAAACTGTCTTTAGATTTAAATCCGATGTGTTGCTACAGTAAAACTTAAAAGCTAAAAACAAAGAAAACTTTAGCATTTGGGGTTTTAAAAGTGGAGCTTTGTACATTTTATTTGAATATTTCAGCCCAGACACCCCAAGTAAACCTTCAAAAGTTGTGAAGATGAAAAGATTAGATGTAAACCATCATGGACTTTTAAAGAATTCATCATCCATTTAGCTTTTTGACAAGAAAAGTGGAATAATTTTTCCACCATTCTCTAAATCTTTTATTCTTTTTGTGGTGCCTGGCAGCTGACGTTGGGCCAAGGGGCTAACAACCGTGAACAATGGAACACACAGAAAACTCATACTGCGCAGAAAGGCCGGAGCTGAGATTTAAACCGGGAGCATGACCATTTAATGCCCCCCCGCAGGGATAATGTTGCTTTATTCAAGTCAAAGGAACTGCCTGAATCATGATGTGTCCACCTACAAGTTCTGCTGGAAACACTGTTTGCATGTTAGTCGCATTAAGGACTCTAAATGAACTTTTTTTGATCAGCAGGCCAATGTGGTTGGTAGATTCTTTAAGCTACCAGCCAATCAGTCCATTTCAGGGAATATAAACCAGATTATAAGTGCAACTGTAAGCAACTGTGGATGTGGGATACATAATGGTATAACCGGGACAAATAACCACAGCTTAATTCTCCACTTGACAAACTGGCACCTAATTTTTCATTTACACCCACCAAAATTACTTTTAAAAAAGCACAGCAATAAAACAAAAAGAAAATTAAAGCCGCGAGCGGCGATGGAGGCCCTCGCACCTCTGCCGCCGCTTGGCCTATTGCACCGCCTCGTGCCCACGAGACCTCCCTCCAACTCAGATCTCACCTTCATTTGCAGCCACTCATGTTGTCATGCAGCTGCACGCAGCATTTCC
>JAOXYM010000015.1:23452379-23466316 GCA_028567055.1 Leptatherina wallacei | reverse complement strand
AAAAACGAGAAACACTTGCAATACAATAGGCCTTCGCACCGCCTTCGGTGCTCGGGCCTAAAAACGAGAAACACTTGCAATACAATAGGCCTTCGCACCGCCTTCGGTGCTCGGGCCTAAAAAAAGCTTAGACTGCATCCTGCCTATCCTCTGAGCTCTCACCAGTCAGTGAAAGTCAGTCCAATGTTGACTCTTGTCTCATCTATTGCTCTGCCCTTTTCTCTTCTTCTTTACCTATCTTCTTCCAACAATGTCCTTTTGTGATTCTTTGAGAAATCAGCCACAGTCCAAGTTCTAAACCATTGTGTTGAAATCCAGTCGCCAACGGTGCGTCAAGTTAAACTCAGCTGTAGAGCGTCGCCGAAGTAAAAGTTGTGAGGTGTTGTTGTGGTATTTCTCAGCCTCAGGACGCTGCAGGGTAATAACGGCTCCAAGAATGTCACTGCCTTCAAATTGAGTCGGAAACACGTTTATTTCAAGCCCTAAAATGTGCAGCGTGCTACTTTAAGCTACATTTGATGGGTTTGAGGGGGTTAATTTAGAGCCCTGCTAGCATAACGATAAAACAAGAGATTTCAGCTTAGAAAACTTGTGTCTCTTATTATAAACATCAGAAATGTTGTGTAAATATCTGGCAGCTTCCACTTTCAGATGTTTTAACAGAAGGACTGTGAGGAGAGTTGACTGTTTGCACAAACAGGTGAGTTTATCTAAGAAGTCGATACTGACCGTGCACGCTCTCTCCCTCTCGCCAGCACCGTTGACATGCGCTGCCAGTCCCTGTTACCCAGTGTCACACGCACACACATTGTCAGCGTCTCTGAGGGACTGTGGGCAGCACGTCCTTCAGCAGTTTCTGGCCACTGACCCAAGATATTCGCTGTGAAGCTGGGAGCGAGGCAGGAGAGGGTGAAGCAGCGGGATACTGTCTGTATAACCTCCCTAACCTTCACGTTGCTGAACTGAACAAGCTGTCCACGTTCCAGCCAGTGCTGTAGCACTGGACTGAAGGTAAGCTGGTGTTTTTTATAAGCTACAACCTGACCACAATGTACCGTACCAACAAATGTTTGCCTGTAGATTTAAATGAAAAGATTTAAAAAAGAAGAATAGAAACAAAAACACATATACACAACTCTTTACGGGAGATATATCCCTTTTTATTCCATTTTTTTAGCACACTTTGTTGTTTCTAAGTGGACAAACTGGAAATATTTAAGCAAGTTAGTGGTGTCATCGGCAATTTCAAGTTTATTTGGAAGATTTTTAGCATCAGTTGTTCCTGTCAGCAGTAAAACCTTGTGTACATGCTGATTATTTCTCGTGTGTTGCTGCAATAACAAGCCGGTCACGGTCAGGCGAAGCAACACTGGAGCTTTGATAAAAGGCCGAGGGATTATCACCGCTATAATATTGTGCAGAAAATATAACTTCCTCAATTTTGATAACTTCCAACTTCATTCTGATGCAGATAATAATGATGAAAATGGTTTTATAATCTCATGCCCCTTCCTCTCAGAGGATGCCAGGCGTTTCCTGGCTCTGGCTGTAACACTGCAGCATCTACTGAAGCTAACTGCAGCTCAGAAAAAGTCCTCAAATACTCAGAAGCTTTGCAGAATTGGCAGTTTTGGCTTAAATTAGCACAATAAATGATTGATTTGTACTTTTTTTTATCTAACTAACTTCAGATCATCTTACATTGATGGACTTTTATAGTTTTGTTTACCTGCTCATGGACTGTAAATGTAAATTAGCAGCAAGCTCAGTGCAATTACTCTTAATTATGCTCTGTGCCAAGAAAAATAAATAAATGGAATTTAATTAATATGCTTCTGTGAACCAGTGTTCAAAGAAAACGGAGTTGCATTTACAAGTACAATTTAATCAGTTTATTTTGAGAACATTGTATTAGCTATATCTGTTTCAATGCTGCATGCTCTTTGCTATTTAAATTAAAATAAATCTGAAATATTACTTTGTCACAGTTAGAGACACACAAAATGTAAACTTTTAGTCATTCATTATTTTGATCATTCATGTGGTTTACTAAGATGCTGGTATGGGGGTCCCAGGTGTTTGTTTTATTCTCAATCGTTCTGCAACATCTGCTGGTCTGGTGACGCTGGCCAACATTTAGTGCGAGTCTATTAGACTCTGTTGCAATGAAATGGCATGTGACTATGCTGCAAACCACAGGGATAAATAAAGAGTCCTTCTACAAACAGTGTTGACATGAAAACACCAAGAGGAGCAGCTGCATCTCTATAAATGTTAATAAGTTACTAAATACAAGACATAATATCAGGCAACAAACTGCGCTCCTCACATGATATACAGAAAATAGAAAATCATTCAGATCTTATAGTCTGTTTGACTTATGCAACCCTGTACCAAGCTGTTATGGATCACACAGTGAAGTGAGACACATCTTATATCCAGTAGTTTATATTTTGATATACTGAGTATTTAAAGACTCTCTGAATCAAGAAATCCAATTGTGGTCTTTGAGGGCCCCCGTACTGCAGGTTTTAGATGTTTCAGTGCTTCATACCTGACAGAACTTGACACTGAGCTGTTGGGGAGATCTATTTAATTTGATTTAGATGTTTTGGAGCACCTGATTGAAATGGATTTAAATAAATCCGGTGTTGAACACACCTGCTCAGATGTGTGGATGTAATGCTACATATTTCTAGTGAGGAAATGGTATGTTTTTAATAAATATGTATGTGTTAAAGCTTTAAACTGTCAGACATTTCCATTGAGTTTTCAACATTAAACATTTAAACAGTGCTTGAAATAAATGTCATATATATATGAAGAGCTCTTTATAGAAGTTGTTTGACATGGGCAGAGAAGATTTAGCGAGCTTTTCATGGGAACAACCCAAATACTCAACTCTGCTTCTCGTCCCACAAATGCATTTTCCTTACACATGTGGCTCATATAATAGGAAATAAACAGGATTTCCAACAGTATCGGATTAACTGTAAAGAAGCATTGTTATGATAAAGAAATAATCCACCAAACACAAGTTTCCTTACTTTTTGTGCTACATTTAGGTAGAAATGGAGGCAAAACAGACTTGTTCAGTGTGCTCTTATCAAGCCAGCATCTTGTATCTCGCCACTTAACAACAGAGCTGTCATCACTCATCTGATCCCCTGATCTCTGCTAGATGTGTGTAAGCACACACTGATGCGGGGCTGAGCCTCCTCTGCTTGGCTTGTATGAATTAGAGGAAGAATAGTGATTATTTTGATCTCTCTGATTCAGGTCTCATGATGCATCCTTTTAAGTTTACGACCTGGCTTGGTTGTGAGCCCCAACTCAGACTTATGGGCTGCAGAGGGCAGTGCCCATGTGTGCCTTGTTCCCTCATGGGCATGCGTTTGTTGAAATAATGGTTGACCGAAAAGAAAGACACACCAGCTTGCCCTCTGTTAGATTAATGCCTCCCCTCTTCTCCTTCTCCATCTCAAGCACCACCTCCCTCCATCCTGCACGACCTTCCCTCCTCCAACAGAGAGGCCATCCATCCACTCATTCACCCATACATCCATCCGCCCATCTGGCTGACTGATGTACAGTAGGGGAATGAGACTGTCAAGATCCCTGAACCTCAGCAGAGTCATTCTCTCTTTCTCTCCGTCTCCCTTCCTCCCTCGGCATTAGGAGGGGTTGAAGGACTGATAGTGAGGACTGCATATCTCTATAGTTAATATTAATGTGCGGAGACAGAGGACAAGGTCTCCCTGCAGAGAGCTTTACTTTGACATATGCTCTCTGATTCTCCAACAATCCCTATAACTCTGTTTCAGTCTGTCTCTGTCCCTTTGTCACATCCTTCCGCTATCAATCTCTTTCACATCCTTGTTTCTTCTCACCTTCTCTTTTCTTGTTGTTTCTCCTCTTCAACTTGATCCCTTTGCCTATATTTCTGTACCTCTCTCTCTCTCTCTCTTTTTAATAACTCATTCTTTTATGATAGAAGTTTTGAGGCATCAAGAAGGGGTGTGACACTCAGGTTTATGAGGGTTATAAAACAGAGGCATGAAGGTAAAAGATGGCTGACTGTGTCCAACATAAGCACCATGTGGGCGTAAGCTGACCTGGTCCTACCCGTCTAATAAGAGGCACTTTTGAATTACGGCTCGGTTCACACAAACAAACACAAAAAATGTCAGTCTCATGCGGAGCAACAAACCTCATGTTTGGTCTAAACTGGATTATGTTCAAGGCACACATTTACATGACACACTTTTCATCTTCATCTGCCACAAAAAACATAAAAGTTGAGACCCTTCAGGGCAAAATGAGCCAAACACCTTAAATTCTTTCTTTTAATACTGGGAAATTCAATGTGGCACAAAGTCTCCACCGCTAAGTCTACAAGGGGAAAACTGGCTTGTTTAGTGACCAGAGAGGTTGTATACTGAGAATTGTGGGTATTATATTTCTTGCTCAAGGATACCGTGACAGGTACGGCCAGGTGGGGGATTGAACCTCAATAAAACCTGTCAGCGGATCCTTGAGTAAGAAAATTTAAAAAGAAACCACAAGGCACTTTTGGCTACTTTTCTTTGAACTACAAGCACACTCACTCTGCAACAGCATTTAATAACTGACTTCTGAGTTCATCTGTCCACAGAGTTCCCCCCCCCTCCCTTCTCCTCCCCATTTATGACTGCTCCTACTGTTGTAAATCTCTGAGCTGTCAGGATTTCTCAGTGAAGCCAAGAAAAACTCCTGTTAACGGTGTTTTTCTAAGTCTTTGAGTGATTCTCAGATCTCATCCAACGGTGGGAAGAATACTTGGCAAAAATGACAGAGTGAACTGAGATACGCTCAAAATATGGACCGCAGGGGACTGATAAGAAACGTACAGTGATGGGATAGATCCCATCGGTCAGCCAGGAAAGCAGCCATGTAAGATGGAACATGTATAATCCTGAAGCACAATATGAAACCAGTGTTGCTGCTGTTTGCAAAGAGGCAGACAATGGGATGGCCATGTTCTCTCATCTACCGAGGCCTTGTTCTCAGGGTTTCAATTAGGCCCTCCTGATTTCCCCAGGGGCCCATCCCTTTCATGGAGAGGCCTCATTAACAGAGGAAATACAAATATATGCGCACACTGAAGTGGTGCATGCAGCAGCAGCACACACACACACACACACACACACACACACACACAAATAAACAGACCCACATTTGCTTCAGAGCTTACCCCCGATTTCTCATCAAAGATCTTGATCCCTCCAAAGGAAACAGTCAGAAACACCTTCTGTTTGTGTTCTCCTTTAGACCGCGCCGCTGCAGCTATACCCTGAGGACAAAAAACACACAGTGCAAAAAGACCATGTTAGACTCAGGACAGATTTACATGAACAATATAAATGAAGTGTTTTTGACTTTCCATGTAAATATCTTTAAAACCCTTCCCCGACTGATGGACAGAAACAGCAGACTCTTTAAGATCACTGCTGATGTCTTTCCTCCATGGCATTCTGTTAACACACACCTGACTATAATAAGTCATGGTTTTTTGTTCATCTGAAGTTGAATTTTCCAAACTTTAAAGGGACCATGGCACGTTTCTTCATGTTTTCTGGCTTCTCTGTAGTGTTAAAGCCACGTGTTAGTACCTTAAATGTCACCCAAAATTTAAAAAAAGAAAGAAGATTATGTATGTTTTAGATTTTTAAATGCAAAATAAACTTGTTTTATCTTGTAGTGCCAAACTTTCCATCATGTGACATTTTTCAGCAACATACTGAGATATCTAAAAAGAAAAGTGTTTTTGGTTGCAAGGACAAATTGACCCTTTTCAGCTTCCCCCAATCTCGGATAAGCGGATGGAGTTTAATTCTTTCATTCCAAACAACTTAATGAAACAGAAACCAACACTGGTGGGTATACCATAACATGAAAATACCACTATCTCTATAACTGGCCATGTGTTAGCAGACATCTTGGTCCCACAATGTTTAAATATGAACAGAGTGGTCTTGTACTACTCATATTGCACAACTGCAGACACAGAGTGCATTTAGCAAACAGACGCATCCTGCTGTAATCTGGGTTGAGATAATTCATCATGTTGCTCATCTTAATATTCTGGATCTGATTCTGGTTCGAACATGATTGGCTGGATCTGAGGTGATGTCATGCTCCAAAGCAGTGTGTTTGAAAAACAAACAAACACTTTTCCTTTGTTTTTTTTAACTGTGTTGACATCTAAACTGAATGTGTTCTCAAATAGTCTCCAGGAATTTGATCAATTGGAATATACTCCTCCTTTTCAGGAGGAAGCTACCCCAAGAAGAAAGCTCTCCCTCTTTCTGACATAATCACACCCTATTTGGGGCTCTGATGGCATGCAGAGTTAATCCAGAGTTACCCAAAATTAAGAATTAAGCAGGTGGAAAAGGTTGTGCCAGGTCCACTTTAAGATCTATTCAGTTTGTTCCATCATCAGGTCATTGGAGCTGAGATCTGCCAGTCAGCAGACAGCATCCCAGTATTTCTGTGCACTGGTAACTCATTTTACACGCCTGGTAACTGCTTCAATCATTCATGTTTGGCTGCATGGTTTACAGCAAGAAATGTCCTGATTTGCCCCCGAGTCCGAGTCATTTGAGCATCGGCTGATACAGAGTCCCGATCCGATACAATAAAAATTGAAGAGCAAAGAAACAGGATGTGCCTTCATATTTTTATACACCTTATTTCCATTTAACACTTGAGCTTAAACACTAACAATCAATCAATAACAACTAAAATAAATTCTATCAATTCAATTAATTAACATTCAAATAAGAGGAGGGGGCGTGTGTGTCTACAGTGTTGTCACAGACAGCCTCACTAAAAGAAAGGAGGGTGTGCGTTTGTGCCCAACGTCGCTGCATCTGTGTGAACTTCAGCGGGACAGAGGCCGTAATGAGCCGCACATGGGATTGTTACGGCTATTTAAAAATCCGGCGCGACCCAACCTGATCGTCCGCAGTCACAGAGTGGGCCAGTTCAGCCGCCAGACAACCAGGAAATGTCCCGGTGTTCCCGAAGGCCAGTACGCCACTGAATGGTGTCACTGCATCAGAGTGATGTCATGTGTTGCTGTCTGACTCCCACATAAACATAGTAAATGCTGAGCTGCTTTCTCCCATTTGTTTTTTAAATAATTTACATCCGATGAATATAATGAGAATAAAAACACATATATATGTGATCTCTGATCAGGAATGTAACAGCCGATTCCGAGTCTGAAACCATGTCATCGGCCCCAATTTCCAATCCCGTGATTTGGATCGGGACATCCCTATTTGCAACATATCTGTCCGTCAAGTGACAAACTAAGAACTGAGATCTATTTATACTTTATCCAGTTTTTATGGATTTATTCAACTTGGAAAAACAAATTTCTCGTATTATCAGATTAATCAGCAACATTTGGTTCATTAAAAAATATCCAGAGTTGAATGCAAATAGCAACACATCCAGTGATGTTTCAAGGGATGTTGGATTTTTTGGCAGACATCCCAAATTTTCAAGCTCCTTCTGGCCAAATGGTGATACCCATATGTGTGCATATTTTACCACCTAACTGTAAAAAAACATGTTAACTTGTAGTGGTATTAAAATATCCCCGTGTGTACTCTTGCTGTCAATATGAAAGTTAAATTTCAAAAGCTAGCACTACAATTCCCAACTCCACCAACACACATGTTAAAATGCAACATTCCCAAATGAAACAGCAAACTAAGAAAACCCTCTCTGACATGCCATTGTGCCAACTTATTTTTATATCTAGCACTATCCCTTTAAATGGGATTGTGTTATTTCATGACACCACACATGCTTTGATGCACTGAACATATCGTGACATGCTGATTTCTAACAAAGCATATAAGGTTGGATGGTGCCTTCAAGTCAACGTGTACAAGTGAATCCCAAAAGGAGAAGAAAAGAAGGATGAAAAAAAACACAGGAGTGAAGGAAGTGGGTTGGGAAAAGGAGGAGCAGTGTGAGAGAAGAGGTGGAGAGATCAGAGAAAAAGAGTTGATGGATTTCCTGTCTGAATACATGAGGAGGAGGGATGCTGTTTGATCAATGAGCTGTCTGTCCTCTTTTCACCCTTATTGGTCTCCGCTGGGTGGAGTTTTCTCCACACGTAAAGAAAACATAAATGCAGTTTTCTCAATCTAATTACCTCCAACCGTACGGGTTAAGGATAATTAATAATGAATACGGCGTTCTCCACATTCTTTTAAACAGATCAGCAGCAAAAGATGCTAAAACAGATGCTTTGTTTAAAGATGGGACTGTGGAGGGACGACGTGTAACAGAAAACTGTCAATCAATTTCATACAATGAGGTTGTTCATAAGGACTTTCTTCATAAATTAATACAAAGTGACCTATCTCTCTTCATCTTTATTCTCAATCCTCTCCCTCCTACCTATCATCCAAATTATTCCCCTCCTATATCCCTTCTCTTCTCGGCTAACTGCTCCATCTGTCTACCTCCCCGTCTAATTGTTCCTGTCCTGCCAAATGAGACATTCACCCCAATCCCCTTCTCATCCATATGGCTAACCTCCTCACTTCCTCTTGCACTGATCATCATCTTCCCTATAAATCATTGCAAGCACATTCCTTTCTTTTTTTTCCTTTTTATTTTTGTACCTGAACTTTTTCTCCCCTGGAAAATTTGCATACAGAAAACCTGCGACACGCTGTACGTATGAACATATAGAAAGGCGCGGTTATGCTGCGATGTATAAAGCATGCATATTTAAATGCTGGGCTTTAAAATATGCATGAAGTTGAACTCTTTATGGACCAAAAATGGGGGATGGCTGCCGATGTTTGTGGGTTTTGTGAGTCCTGGAACTGAATGTAGCTGCAGGGAGTCGTGTTACATGGAGTTTTTCAGATTTATTACAATTAAGATGCAGGGAGCTTAAACAGCAATACATTTTATGCATCTGAGATGCATCAACAGAGATAAAAAAAAAAAAAAAAGAGAGAGACTGTTCTTACCTTGAGCTTCATCATAGAGTCCTGGCAGAGTTTGTCTCCGCGGGCGGCAGTGACCTCGTCCAGGCCTATGAGTTTGGCCTTGTAGCGGACGCCATCGCCCTTAAAACGCCTGATGAGAGCTGGCTCGCTGCGATCCTGCCCTGCAGACACACATGCACAATCACACTGCAGTCACTGCATCTTCCAGCCAAGGACCTCAATCTCCCTCAGACCAGTGCTATTACCTTGGGATCATCAATCAAGCAGTCTGCAAAAGAACTTCAAACTGTAATCTTTGACACAAACAAACAACCAGAGCACAAGTCGAAGCTACGGATCCGAACATCTTGTTACATGACCAACTCACATCAAAGGATACCGTCACCGCGGTTTCATATAATTGGAATTGCTCATTACGTTCAATAAGCTGAATTGGTGATGTTCAGGAGAGTTGAAAGTCTGACTGTTCTTGTACAAAATAATGGTGACATTTTGCTCTTATCTCCCCGGTCTCCTGAAGTCCTCCCTCTCCCCTCTCTTGCTATTGTGTTCCAGATTGTCGACACTGTGAGAATGCATTAGTGCGTGTCGGCTGCGGTGTGCATGTATTGACCTTGCTCTTGTCCAGGAAGCCTCTATGTTATCTCCCGTGTTCCTCTTCACGCATGCACAATATATACTGTAACAGCGGTAGAGTCGCTACTCATGAGGCTAAACTCTCTTTCTTTGTGTCACGTTGTCACTACCCTTCTTCCAGGCTTTTTTACCCTGCCTCATAGCACCAGCGTGTGACTATTTCATCGCATTTTTGTGCAGGGATACACAAGTGCATCTCTGTTTGACTCCACACTGTGTGTGCGTGAGTAAAAGACTGTGAGAGTGATGGTGTGTGTGAGAGAGAGGCATAATGATAATGCAGCATATTCAGATAATATATTGAGGCATTAGTTCTGTACTCTGTAACAGCGTGACTCTTGGAAGGTCATAGTCGGAGTGATGGAGAGGTCCCACTCCTCCTTTCCTCTGTCTTTCACACTCCCTCTGTTCACATGAAGTCCCTACAGTGCTGCAGTGTAAGAGAAATGAACTCTTTAAACCAAAAGCATTATGCAACTGAATTATCTTTGTTCAACACTAACCTACCACCACATATTTCTAACCTTGCTTCAGCGTCACGTGAATTAAAGAATATTCTAGCAAAATTGTAGAAGGTGGACCATACTTTTAGTCTTTATTTTTCCAGTATACTGTCAGATTTTACCCACTGATTCTCCATCTGACAGCCTTCTCACATCAGTCGGGCTGGCAACTGATTCCTAAATTTGAACCGGCCGGTGCATTCAAACAAAAAAAAAGTTGGTCGGGAACCTGAAAATTGGATTTTAACTGGGTCTCTGTTCTCGGCATGTGGCTTTACACGAGAAAAATCCAGGGTATATTTAAACACGTTGTTCCTGCTTTGTTCTTATTGCCGAGATGCACAGGAGGTGACGATTCTTCTGACTAATCAGCAGATTACAGTGTGTCAACCTCCACCTTTTAGGGCTGGATCGGTAAGATTGGGACCCCAACAGAGGGGTCTCAAAAAAGAAAGATGGCTTGGAACGGATATTCTGACACCTTTCCCGTTTTTTTGCTTTTGGAAAATGCAATAAAATACATATCGACTCCTGATAGAACCCCGGATCAGAATGATTTCCATCATAAATGCTTTTATGGACACTAAATAAAAAAGATCTTTTACTAATTTTATTTGCAACATAAAAGCAAATAGGCCAACCTGTCCCGCTTGTTTTAAGCTAGCAAAAAGTGGAAGAAGACCTTTGCTGCTCAGTTGACTCTGCTCCCCATCCAGGCTGTCCTGTCTTATGCCCATCGAGCCTTAACTCTTCTAAGATCTCCAAGGAAAAAAGTGTCTGATACAGGCCCTACCCCTCTAGGCTCCAGACCCCCCCGCAACCCTGAATTGGAATAAGTGGGTATAGAAAATGGGTGGATAGATGGGATTTTTCTACCCCTTGGAAACTCCTCCAAATTAAATAGTTTTTAAAAGGCAAGCATCTCATGGTTACGTCTGTTATTCTGAGCTAGTTAAGGCTGCCTGAGGTCGTGTTTTTGGTGAATATGAGTTTATCTGCAAATTCTTATTCCATCTGGAGACAAGTGGAAAACTATATAAAAGAGACAAAAAGCAACTTTGCTCCCTAATGACAAAAATAATACCCAGCGAGTCTCAAGCACAAATGTAATGAATATGAACTCAAAACTTCTGAATCATTTAACAGACACAGTCAGTTACTGTCCTACTTGAAATAAATTGCAACTATCTGTCTCAAAATCCTAAGAGACCAAAAAGGAGCTGAAGAATATCTGTCCTTATTTTGGAGCAAGTGAGAGAGAACGGTCTTCTTCTGTGGTGTCACGTCTCAGAGGGATGTAAGCGATCTAATCGCCAGAGGATCGTTCTGTTCTTTTGAGAACATGACAATATTGCCTTCGTTAAATGTAAAACAATCTAAAATGAACCCTGAAACACGCGTATAGACAGATGCACACATAAACAAGCACATAGCCTTTTAACGCTAAGCGGCTACGACACCCCTTCCCAGCTCATTTTTTCCCACGGCATCAACAACATGAAATGCGCTGCTGCTGCAAAAGTCGAAGAAACTAATTCATAATTCTTTCGCATGCAAACACGAGCTCCCTGTGAGGAGACAGATGCTTTAAATCTTCCTGACTGTTCGGAAACAAGCTTGGCAAGTTTAATCTAATATGTAATATAAAGCTACGGCTTTATTCTACAATAAAGTTAATATTTGACAAGGACTGTTTTGTTCAGTCACCAGCAATAATCAAAGCAGCCTTGAGATTATTGCTGAGTCTTGATGTTTTGAACTGATTCTTGAGGTTAGACAGAAATTCTGATCTCCTCATAAAACACCTCCACTGATCATTCATGCAGTTTTGGGTCCATTGTTGACACCTATCTTTATCAACTTGCAGTGTATTCTGTGCTTCTCAGTCATGTTGAAATCCAAACACATTTGAGAAAGATTATTTAAAATTCCTGTGCAGAGCCCTGAGGTCGGTTTCGGCACTTATGGTCGCCCGAAGGTGCAAAGAAAATATAGATTTGGGCCCTACCTGGTGGATATGTGGCTAATTTTAGGCACACATGCTCACCGTGAGTCAACATCAACAATCAGAGCTAAGAGCCTTACTTATTACTAACTTGTTTTTAGGAGGGTTTTCAATAATACCACATAAAGTATGTCAGGCAGAATGATCCAAATGGGAAGAACTATGTATGTATTTTACGTCATGTTTATAAAAAATACCAAATTTTGAATCTAAAAAAAGAAGTGTGTATGTGTGTTTTCCTGACACGGAAATCAAACCACCAAGTGGTGTGTGGACCAGAATGTTTCCAAGAGTTGTCAAAACATTAGTTCCTCTGCTACACATGAACATTTAGTTCATATCACCCAGCCCTGATTAAGGTAACATGAGTTTTCTGTATTTCAGATTCTCTGCAGGTGTCTGATTCTCACAGCTCCAAGGCCGGTTCGTTGGTCCATCAGGTCGTGGAGCTCTTACTTCAGGAAGTAGAAGTCTGAGGCTTAAGGGGTTAAACGACACTTAAACCAAGTCCACATTATGAAAGTGTGTGTTTACGAGCTGAATGATAATAAGATGAGCTACTTTTTTATTCTACAAATGAATCGTTTACACTCATTTAACTGTGAGACAAATAAACTTCATTTTAATGTTTGGCGCCCTTCAGTGAAAATCACATTTGGAAAACTGCAATGATTAATATTTGCTATTAGATTTACAAATAATTAGAAAAGAATTTCAGGCACTCATTTGAGGAATAATTGGCTCATAATAAGACACTCCACACTGTGCAGGACTTCATCTGTGAGTGTATTTATGGATCTACGCGAGTGTTAAATAACACTGGATGTGTCCAGCTGCTTTTGTCTCCCCTGGAACAGCAGTTTTCATTTGAGTTTGACATTTAAGTGCTGCTTCCTCCATCTGCATCCATCACCATTACTGCTGCTATACTTAACAGAGGGAGAGAATCAGAAGGATAGAGAGGCCGAAAAAGAGGCCAAGAGTGGAGGAAAGAGGGGAAAAAAAGGCAGCAGAGGTCTGGGGTTATTTCTCCTGCTGAGTGGTTTATATTATTACCTTTTGGGAGCATGTTCCATGAAAGACGTCCCTGTGTGCGAGTGTGTGCATACTTGTGCATGTGTGTATGTGAGTGTGTCTCAGCAGGGGAAGCATTCAGTCTGCTGTAATTAAATGTCTGCTAGTGCTCTGACCCCGCTGAGCTTCAAACACAACTAATGAAAGAATCTTCCATTTCATCTGTCATGGCTGCTACACAGACACACACAGCAGCGCCGGCTTCACGTCTTTTTCACTCACACGCACACAGACACAAATCCAAGCATGTGTAGACACGTGTTTGCACACACCCCAACTACTGCAGCGTACTACTAATGGATAAATCTTGTAAAACACTGATCTTGGCTTCTACATCTCCACCTTACACCAGAGTTGTAATATATAGAATTCAGCTTTCCATGCAGCGGTGTGTACTCGGTATGGGCAGCGTGTCTGTGTGTGATAGTGGTTGGTATGCAGAGTTGGTTCATAACTGTCTGTCTGATGCAACAAGCAGAGAGGGAGGGAAGGACATAAAGCCTAGACCAAAGGCTGGAAAGGAAGGATAGAGAGTGATGGATGGATGAATGAGCGAAGCCTCCATTGGATAAATGTCACTCAGGATTAAAGCGTTATGACAAGCAGAACCCACCTGACTCACTCACACACACACACACACACACACACACACACACACACACACACACACACACACACACACACACACACACA
>JAOXYM010000015.1:23418267-23450108 GCA_028567055.1 Leptatherina wallacei | reverse complement strand
GTGTCCTAGAACTAATATTCTGATATATTTTGGCTTTATTCCGCTCCACAATATCATCAAAGTGACTCTTGTGCGGCAAAAACAGGCTGGATTGACTTTTTAAAACATTCAAAGAATTATTGAAGATTACAATCAGCTTGTACAAGGACCATGTCTGTTTGGCCGGATCTCCTCTCAGAAGATGGTAGTTTCTGATGTGTGATATACATTTTTTAGATCTCACCGTGGTTATGAATATTTATGCGTGTGAGTAGAAATAATTGGCTAAAGTGTTGGAGAAAGGCCGTGGTTTTAAACTTGGCCAGCTCTTGTTGGTGGCTGATCTTTGACCACACTCCCTGGGGGTCTTCTTCACTCAATAGTAGAAGACAGCGCCCTGAAAAGACACTCCTTCACTCATTTAATTCTCTTTTACCAACCTGCTATTATCCCAGCATCACTGAAACTAACATCCCTGCTTCTACCTGTGTGTGTGTCATGTTTTGTCATCTGAGGACGTTTTCTCTCTGTAACCTCCCTTCCAATATGTCTTGAAATAATAATTCTCTTTGAGAATATGTGTTTGTCGTCTGGCTTACAATAATACTCTTGTGTTGTCCTGCAGTAATTCTCATGTCTTCCTGTTTCTATCTTTCATGTTAGCAGTCTAAGGGACTGAAAGCTTTAGACCTTCTTCAGTAACTTGGACAGTAACCTTCTCACAACTTTTTCAAAAGCACAACAACTTAATTCTAACACAAAGATAGATGATATGGTAAAGCATAGATCATGGCATAAGGCCTGCAAAAATCCAACCTAACAATATATATGTCCTCTAAAACACTATAAATGTTGAATTCAACATCACCATGCATAAAACACCAGTAGGTTTTAAGCAAACTCTGTTAAAAGAGGGAAAAAATTAAAATGAAGTCAAATTTAGCAAACTTTTTATTTTGAACCAGGTGTACTAAGAACTGCATGTCCATCCGGGGAACGCACGTAGAGCTGAATAATCAGAATCTCCTTATCTTGCAGAAAGTTCTGAGGCTTAAAATGGTTGTCTCACATTCAGCTTCCATCTCTTAACGCCCATAAACTAGCTTGATGCACGTACTCCATGTCTTCATGCTTCTTCTCTGTCCCTCCGGAAAAAACACTCATGCACGCAGGATCGTTTTCTGGATGGACGGAAGACTGGGCTGTCTGTCTGCTGCTAGTCAACTACTACATGGAACTAATTTTCACAGCTCTGTTTCTGCCAGAGTTTCCACAAATAGCAGAAGCAATAGATTGGAGCAGACGTTGGTGTATTTCACAAAGCACTTCAGCACTAAAACTACTTCCTAAACCTGAAAATGGTTAGGAGTAGTCAGGAGGACTCCTAAAACACTGAGAGTAAACCAAAGAGGAAATCCAAGATGACTGCTGCCGGTAATCCACGCAACTGACTCAACATTTTGTTTTACTGACTCAACTTTAATGATGCTGAGCTTTTAAAAAGGTATGGCCTGCACTAGCATCACTGACGAACAGAAATAACGCAGACACCGGAGATCAAAGTTGTGACTACATTAGGTTATTCGGCTCCAGGGAAAATGCAGGCATGCGGTGCAGATGAACGCTCATATATCAGCCGTTGATCATTAGGGTTAGGGTTACAACACCCCACAATTTCTATGCACTGGATGTTTGTTTAATTGAAAATCAAAATTAATGTTTAGAAAAAACAGTAACTTTCTTGATCTGACCCGGTCTGCGGGCAACCTGGGTTACGGGTCGGCCTGCGCATCACTATCCTGCAGGATCTCTGTCATGAATTTACTAACAGAGACCTAAAAACAACCAAAGACCCAAGACAGTCGATCACAGTGTCAGGAAACATGACCTCATCCATAGCAACGGGGTCAACTTTCTCTCTTAAGCTTAAGAGTCCTCTCAGTTCCTTAGTAAAAGTTACTCTCAGCAGCTTTATGTACAGGTTTTAAGAGGGAGCTCTTAACTAAAAACTTTTACTGTTATTTAGGAGTCCTCCTAGTGATGAGATAAGATTCTTTGTGAATACGGCCCCAGAGGGTGGGATGACAAAACACGACCCATGTGTGACTCATTACTTTTATTCGACTTCGAAAATCATTTAAAATGCCCATCCCTAAATTAAAGTGAGTAAAATATGACCTCAGTTAAACTGCTTTAATTTGGCCCAGTCCTCTCTCCTTTACTCATCCACGTTTTGCTCCCCTGTCTCCTCGCCACCTGCTGATGTGACCTGTATGACAGGGTCAGAACCAGTAACCTCACCTGTCTGTGCATGAGGGTGTGCGACTGTGAGCGCGCACGTACAGTATGTCCCGAGGCTTCTGAGAGCACACAGAACAAATTAGAGCTGAAAAATACGTTGGGGACAAAACGTAGCATGCTGCACATTACTGTCCCCCCCACACACACACACAAACGCACTCAGAAACAACCACATCTTTGTCAAGGTCACTTTAAAAAGCAGGGAGTTAAAAGTCTAAACATGATTGTACAGCGAGAGCTGGGGAAGATAAAGCCCACACTTCTGAGCAAACCTCTTTCAATAACTTCTTTTTCATATCAGATGACGATGCTGTCATATTTGTGGAAATTACAAGACTTGTATTGAGAGTGAAGTGCAAAACAAAACTCCAAACGGACAAATCAATTGTTGGAATTCCTCCTCATGCCTGTAGTTGTTGTTTCGCTGCCCCTCCATACTGTTTGATGCCATATTGTTATGTGAAATCATTATGTAACTTCATCCTCCAGCTCTAACACACACATTTGAGTTCTTAAAGGGGTCTTTCATGTGGCCACACTGGCTCAGGTTCTCCATGGATTTTGTGTTTATTTTCACCAGACACTGATCTCTGTCTCCAGTTATCATGAGCACATCTCTATAAGCTATATCTATCTTTTTATCCTCACTTAGTTTAATGCAGCGGATGAGATGTTTAGGAAGTTTTAAAGCTTTGAGAGAGTAAAACAGCAGAACTATGCAGTCAGGTTCATGGTTGTATTATTGGTGACGAACCAGATTTCAAAGAAAATGTACATGATGTGTAATCAGCAAAAAGCCCTGAGCTGGTTTTAGCACAATGTATCATAATATGTTAGATGTGCTCGTCATGAAGGAGTAAATTCTAAATGCAGCTGTGATGTGGATGGCAGGGGTCATCCAAGCCCTGAACACACATACACAGTTTCTCTGGGGGAAATAAAGGGATTTAATCATCTCTTCTACCTTTTCATTCCATCTCATCCTTTTCTGCCCCCTCTCCATTTAATAAGAAACCAACAAAGGCTCCGTTAGCATGAGGCCAGTCTCAATCCCGTTGACTCTCTTCCTTCTCTCATCTCTTGGCCCACTATCTCAGCATCCCTCCATCTACCACCGGCTCTTAGAGGTAGAGCTCATTTCTCACAGTTGCTTTAGGTAATTGGATCCACTAATGATGGGGGACCTGCTGTGTGTGTGTGCACACGTGATTTTGTATGTGCAGTCAGGTCTATAAGTATTTGACCAAGGACACACTCTTTTATTTCAGTGCGCTTTCACGATAGATTTAAAAATCAAGCAATTGAGATACGACTAACACAGACTAACAGATACGAATTATCTCCTTTTTCCCTGGTTGAAATGGAACGTAGGCCGTCTGTGGCCAAGTGTGGCTTCTTTCCTTCTTATTTATTTACAAATCAAGGCAGTAAATGGTCTGAAGTGCTCATTCTAAGTGAAAGAGGCAAAAAAAAACTAAAGGTAGGGAATCAGAAACATGCCAAAGTAGATGATTGCAGGATTGTTTCCTTCGTGAAGAGAAACCTTTTGCAGCATCATACCGAATCAAGAATGCTCTCGAGGAAGTTGGTGCGCAATTAAACATTTATTAAGGTAGAAAACGTGTTATTTCTTTGTTTCTCTCTCTCTCTGTGGAAAGATTGCAAGTTTTTTGGTGAATGCATTTCCAAAAATATCCAAGATTTCTTGCCCGGCACTTCTGTGAAGGAGAGGGATGTGAGGCACACAAGCAAAACACATATTCACTTACATATCTTAAAAGAAGAACATACACATACACACACAGGTAGCCACCCAACAGATGAACAAATATCTGAATAATCAAGTCTATATGGACTTGTCTGTTACTGTGTCTGTGTGTAAATACTTTGTGTGTAAATAAGCTGCTAGCATCCTGTCAAGTGATGTTGAAGCAGTTCCCCCAACAGGCTGCATCACATGTTGTGTGTGTGCCACCGCTCACACACAACTAAGCTCAACTCTGCCTTTGTGTAAATTTTCATCTACTGCTGCGAAAAAAAAGAACCTGTAGCTCTCCGGAGCGCCGTGCTCTGAGCCCTCCTCCGACTAATTCCTCCTGTCATCAAAAGGCGAAGCACCATAAACTTTCTCCTCATCATCCTTCCCTCAGTTCTTCAACTCTGAACAAACACCAAGACATTTTAGTCTTATAGCCACATCTGACTGAAAAGTGTCCAAACTGTTTCCTTTATCCTCCCATCTGTGTGTACATACACGTGTATGCCCGTTTGTGTGTGTGTGTGTGTGCGTGTATGTGTGAGACTGCTGAACACTACTTCTTTCAAAGCATTATAGAAATACAGGTAACACATGAAAACTCAGCAAGCCTCCTTTCAAGCCGAAGCAAGTGTGGCGGAACAAAGTCTTCCCTTTCGTCTGTCATCTGTGCCAAAATACAGGATAAGTAGAAGTTGTCCTCTTTTCCTTTTCTATCTCTCTGCGTCTCATCTGGTGTAATGAACCCTCTCCATTCATCTACTCAGCCAGGGTCCTGGAAGAGAGGGATGGAGCGAAGGAGGACTGATGAACACTAGACAGCGGGAAAAGGAAGAGAAAGCTCTGCCATCTGCTAGGGTCTCTATGTCTGACTCTTACTCATCTCCTTACTGTGTAAATACTATCATCATTCCACATCTTTGAAAGTCAAACTGAATTTAATTGCTTGTCTTAATGTGTATAAAGCTGCTTTGGAAATTACATTTAATGCTCTTTTTTGAGAACTTAAGAGAAAAAATTCATATTCAGTATTTTATATCCTATACAGATGAAATACGGAAGAACCAAACGTGGAAGAAAAAAAAAAGGATGATGAACTGCAATAGGTTGCTAGTTACAGCAGCTGACTACAAACTAAGAACGAAGTCTTAATCAATCTGACAATCTGAGGCCCCGTTAACGTTAACAATAACGCTGAAACAGTGAAACACAAAAGTTTTGGCCTCTCGTTTACACGGAAACAGTTTTAGGAGGGGTGAAACCACAAATATTTGAGGACAGGCTCCAGAGTGAAGCACAAGCACACGTTTACACCTGCGAGCAGCACAACAACGACGGTGAAACTCTGTGTTCTGTTTGTGCTGCTGATTCTTTTTAGGTTCGTTGGTTTCTAAAAGCAAAACCTCAGCAAAGACACACAGATGAGGGTTACCAACAGACCCCTCTGATAAGACCCACCAAAGTTTTACTTCGGACCTTTTACTACAGACCTAGCATGCACGATACGTTGTTTCCAGTCTTATTTGCTTTTCACATCTGCAGAGAAATATTTTTCATTTCGCTGATGTGAAAATGCAGTTTTTTCTAAATATGCCTGGGGAGAAGTTTTGGTTTTGCATGGAAACAGTTAAATGTTTACACATCACTAAAAACAGCTCACAAGGTAAAAACTCACAATAAATACAAATAGAAACGTGTTTAACCTCCTAAAACCTGAGGTCTCTCAATTGGAGGATGTTGAGAATCGATGGAAACCTCAGCTGATTTTGTTCTGCTTTACTTTATCAGAGTTTGTCTTTGCAGGGATAATGTTCCTATATTGTACTATGATCTGATAAGGGTTTAGAGCTACATGATTCATTTTAATCCTAAAAGTTTTGTTTGTTTGTTTTTTAGCCTGAAACTTTTTTCAAGTGAGCAATGTGCCACCTTCATGTATTCCTCGCCAGTAACACACACACTGATGTTTACACATCTTGAGAAATCTCTCTCGTGGTTGCAGAGAATGTACTCATTTCATTATGGGAATGCAATTTCCAAACAAAAAGCTGCTGCACAAAAACCACTTCCGGAGGTGAGGAAAACAGAAAAAGAAAAGCAACAATGGATCTGATTTCAAGACACTACGGGAGAGAATCATACTTTTTTTTTTTTTTGCCATACTTCATATTATGGTACTCGTTTGTACTAGCTGACCACTAAGTGCAAACTAAGTGTGTGTTGTGAGGAAAGTGAAATAAAAAACAGCGGCCTCTCAAGCTTTAACAAGTAAGAAATGTCCTTCCAACCCAAACTGCTTCATCCAGCGCAGCCAGGTGAGATTATCGACCTCTAATAAAGCTGGTGTGTGTGACATTGGGAGATTTTTCCCTTTGTGCAAATTATGAGCATGGAGCAAAGTGTTGCTATGGAGACTGTAGTTAGTGATGTGGTGGGCAAAGCCACGGCAACTGAAGTGAGCATACTACAAAGATCACAAAGTACACAGTCTGCTGCTGCAGCCACACACACACACACACACACACACACACACACACACACACACACAGAATAGCAAATAAAAAGCTTTTATGTCTACTTTTCTTTCTGCGTCAGGTGTATGGAATGCTAATGTGGCGTAATCCCATTCAAGAGCTTGGATGAAGATTTCTGAATGCACGGGAGCAGGAGGTAGAAGAGGCGGTGCACACAAAGAGAAAGAGGGATACCTGTATGGCAATAAGATCAATCACATCTCACTTCCGCTAAATCGTTCACATTCAAGTGTTTTTTTTGTTTGTTTTAGAAGAGCCTGAAACTTTTTTCCAAGTCTGCTATGTGCCATCTTCATTCATTCCTCACCAGTAACACATAACCCTTCCCTCACCTCCACTTCTCTCTTTAGTTATTATAGTCCTAAACAAGTCGGAAGGATGAAAAAAAGAAAAGATAGGTGTGATAAGAGCAGATGTTGGTGAAAGAGTAGACGGCAGGATGGACAGATAGATAGTCCACTTTGATGTGTTTATAGGTGAAAACAGCATAGAGGAGCCAGAGAGAAGGCTGTTAGCTCCAAATATAGTTTTAATGCTGGGAGAGCCACATTTGGAAAGCATGTGTCACTATCTGCTACCAAGTGTCGGTTTTGTCTTCCGTCACCCAACATCCACTTTAGGCCTCCACAACAACAACAGCAGACAATTCAATTCAATCTCTGTCTGATTGGAGGGAACAGATCTGATTACCTCTCATGGAAGGCACATCACACGCAAACACACACACACACGCTCAGAATGCGAATGTTTGCGCACTAAGATTCCCCCGGGGAAAGATATCAGAGTAAATGGCTGCGGCGATTGTGCCAGATAGACTGGATGTGTGCATAATATCCACACAAAGCAGATAATGTGTTTGCTAATCGCACACCAGAGACAAGCAAACACACACTCGCGCACATCTGCACACACAAACACAAAAGGCTAACAGCTGCACAGCTATAACCCTTAACCACTCTGTTCACACTGCTGGCTGCCAGCTACACTTCACACACACGTGCACACACCCTCCCACACATCCTCGGCTTAATCCCATTGTGCGATAGCCGCGATTTTTCAGAGTAGTGTTGACATTTGACTGCATGCGTTGACAGCGGTGGAAGTTATTAGAACTTGTAATCATATTCGCTGTCACATCATGGAAGACAGACAGGCATCTCTGAGTGTTTTATTTCAGCATTTAATGGTGTTATAAATGCAACGCTGCATGAGGAGATGACAAAAAGTCATCATCCGCTGGGAAAAGTGGGGGGACAAATCCCAAAACAGGAGGTGGATTTACACATCAGCGGCATTTGACTGATTTACTGCTTACCTGCCAAAGTAGTTACTGTCAGTTTGACAAGTTTAGCAACATGGGGCAGATATTCATTTAAAGCTTCATAATGTCTTTACATACTCTAGCAACAATGTGCACTCATTCACAAAGGACATTTCACCATTGTAAGAAGCGTATCTGAGTTTTTAATGTGAATAAATACTGCTTGCATCTATTCTTTCTTTGGACACTGAATCCAGCCTTGAGCATGAAAACAAATCTTAAGCTACATTCACACCACAGGCAAAAGTGACCCAAATTTGATTTTTTGTCCATTTGTGGCCCATGACAGATTTTCTTCTAACAGTTTGAAGAGCACCCAGGCTGCTTTCTGACTGCTCCTAAATGGGATACATATTAAATGGATCTGAGTCTGAAGGGTCATGTTGTATTTCATCCTAATTTTTTTTATCTAAACTTGAGGAAGTGCAGCTCCCGGACCGTCTGTGGTGTTCACGTAACAGTCTGACCTGCATCCTCTCCATTAAAAGCTAGTGTGTGAAGGAGATGTGAATGCACAACCGAACTCTGATGCGGATCAAAGAGGTGAACTCTGGCAAACACAACCAAAGTATATGCTTGTGTAGGACGATAGGCAGCTCTGGCTGGGAGCAGCATTCCGCAGTGAGACGTGTATGACCAACCCAAGACCACTAGGGTCTGATCCAGCTCCATGTTTTGCTCTGATGTGGTGGAAACAGAAGTTGTCCTGCTTCAAACTTTAGATGAACAAGTTTTTTGTAGTTGACAAATATGAACAACCATGTTTCCACTTGGAAGGTATTATAGTCACACAGCTAATAATTGTTTCATATGTGCAACACAGCCATTTGAATCATAATGAATCTCATCATGATGTGCCTAAAGATTCCCACCCGGAGTAAACACTGCTATGTGCTATGTGTGATGTTACATCTTGTTCACTTCAAAGCCAGACTATTCACACTGGACTCTGATGTTCGTTGTATTTAAATCATCAATGTGAACAACAACTAATTGACCGTTGGGACCTGCTGTAGTGCAAGTACAATGTTTTGACTATCAGCAGCTTTCTTTTAAGACTTTAAGTCAAGGTAACATCCTATGTCTCTCCCAGGGACATAAAAAAATCTAACCCTAACCCTTCACAAAACGCAGCCACTTGCCTTTAAACACGATAAAGAAAGCCTGATCATATAACACCGCTGTTGGCCTCACTCTATTGGCTCCATTTTACATATAAATGATTAATTTCCGAGTTTCGGTACAAGTTTATAAGGGTCTTAACAAGCTGGATATATCCTATCTGGAGGAAATTTGCATAAGAATCCTCCACAAACACAAAAACAGATGTGATCATGCCTTTACAGCAGATGTTAGTCTGTGGAGCAACCCAACTCTACATGTGAGAACTGCTAAGACCTCCGAAACCTTGAAGCCTCATTATGCTCCCTCTATGTACATAAATCAATGCATCCATGTCAAACAATGTCAAACGTCATTGTCCACATACTCCCAAGTGTCCTTTACATCGTGATGTTTGTTAGACAATCCTCCACTAGAGGGCAGGGCAGAGTTCTGGGCTCACTTCAGATTTTGCTTTTGATCTTTTCACTTATTAAAACAAAGAGCCTCATTTTACTGTTCTTGGTAATTTTAATCTTCATTGAACAGCTCTTAGGTGCAATGAAACTACATTTGACAGAAGTGCTACACGGTGATGTCAGAACAATTTTCTTGCATGTTAAAAGCGGGAGTTGCCATTCAAAGAGAGATCTATGGTTTATCATACTTCATTAACAAGGTGGGCGCTGAGATGTAAAAAGCTCTAAGTGGAGACAAACCGTCTGCAGCTGCTGGGCTCCTCATAAATGTCAAACTGGCTTCTTATTCTAATTTGACATTCACATAAAAGTGTTTGTACTGGCAGACTGTCAACTCCATGTTTTGTTAATAACTGATAAAAAGAAAAATGTGTCTTTAAGGGGGGGGGGGTGTAGCTGTTTAACTAATTAACAAGCATTTTCCTCAGCATCCTGCTGGATCTGGCCCATCCTCTTAACTCTGAGGTGGCATCAGTAGAGAGGGAAATTAACAGGCCAGTGGTACTGGGAGAAAGGGGAGCAGAGAAGAACAGAGAGGTAGAGTGTTTTAATCTCCCTGGATTTATTAAGGATTAATTAAGATTATTATACTTCAAGAATCTCAACTGACCAATAAGACTGATTCATTGTTAAAGAAAGCTTTAGATATTCAGCTCATGTCATGTAAATGCTAAAGTTCAAAGGTTATCTCAAGCTTGTCATGCTAATTCAATTCAGCTCGAGTAGAAAGGGCTTTTAGAAAAATGACCCTGGCTCACAAATGAAACATAATTGTGTGTACCAAGAACACACGCATGCACACGGACCCGCACACACGCAGTGATGCATGGACCCCAGCTCACAGCGACGCCACGATTAATGTGAGACACGTAGCAGTCCGATAGTTTTTTCATCCCATTCTTCACCCCAGGACTGTGAAACAACGGGCTGAGATTAAACAGCTCTCCTTCACATTGATTCATTAGTCTTCCTCGCTCGCTCTCTTTTCTTCATGATCAGCCTGAGCTCTCTGTGTCTCACTTATCCAGGACAAGGTCATGTTGGAGTCTGAGGAGTGAAAGTAGGAGGATGGAGAGGGAAGATGAAGGATATCCTGCAGGGATTCTCCCAGCAGCAAAGCAACCGTTTATTCCCTAATGAACATCAGCCCCTCAGTGGATCTATTTTCATTCAAATTCAGCCTCTCCAGCCGGACAGGAAGTTGACGGCTGGGGAGAAAAAACATGAGTGTGCTGCACGAAAACAGGGGTTTCAGGTCCTACACACGAATCACATTAACAAAGTTTCCTATTCCCAGCGCACGTTTGCTGCTTGTGTGTGGCGTGTGATTGCCTTTGACTTTCATCACCCAGCACCAAGTGATTGCATGTATATGTGTGCATGTGTGTGTGTGTGTGTGTGTGTGTGTGTGTGTGTCAGGAAGAATGACCCAGATCAGAGAAAAGATGAATACATCCTGTGTGAGTAGAGCTCGATGAGCCTGTGGCTGAGCTAATTTTTCATCCCATTTGTACAAAAAAGGAGATACAAATAGAGACAAGACACCTAAATATAAGGTGAACTGTGGGTGAAAATGTGTGTGTGTGTGTGTGTGTGTGTGTATGTGTGTGTGGGAGAGACAGACAAAGACGGAAAGAATAAACCCTCAAGTCTCAAAGCTGAAGGCGAACCATTCGTCTTCCCTCTCATATGCTCTTCTGGGCTTCAATCCCAGTCCCTGTGTGTGTGCGCGTTGTGTGTGTGTGTGTGTGTGAAGGTGTATGTGTGCGTGTCTGCTTCTTCCAAATATGGAGAGCAGTCTGAATGATGAACATGATCTCCATTGCAGCAGAACAATACTGTCTCCAAATAGGACATGAGAGGCATTCAGCCTTCCATCACACACTGTGTATGGGCGAAGCAGCGCTTGTTTGCAGGGGCTGAGGCGCGCCGTGTGCAATGAGGCATCTGCTGCAGGTGATAGCGAGCGAGCGTGATTCCGTGCGGTTGCGTGCATCCATTAAGTGTCATCCCCGACGGCGTCTGGAGTTTTTACAACATCAATCAGATGCTTATTCAGAAAAATGCCGGGCGTCGCTCTCCTCGTGGAGCAGGTGGCACCAAACAGCAGGGTGATGGCTCCCTGCCAAGCGGGCCGCCATGCATCAACCTTGCTCTGAGACCACCCAGACTTGCTCTCATGCACCTGCTAGCTACCTGTCTCTGGAGGTTTTCGCACCTAAATGTGTCTTTTTTTCTTTTGCTGGTCCCATAACGCAGCATCCCTGCACCTGCCAGCTACCTGGTGTACTGCATCTGTTTCCTGGAAACCAAACCGGCACCACCTGCACATTTACATGCAATTAAGGAATAAATATGAGAAATAAGAAGCTTTTGACATTTTGATAAGTAGCAGCAGGAAAATAACTAAATAACAGAGTGAATAACGACTAGATCACTTTAAGTCACAGCAAAGCCGGGGTAGCCTGACTCACTGTCTAGCGACGTCTCTACTTTTCTGATTCTACTGATTCTAACTTTTCCGAACTCTTGTACTTACCTTTCCTCTTTGAGTCCCGTCTGACGCTGCTGGGCCTGACCGCTGGCTGTAGCTCCGTCTCTGTTGACATCCTCAGGCTCCAAGTGGGCTAGACTCGGCTCCGCTTGGCTCGGCTGGGATCCGCCAGGGGCTCTGAGGGTCCAGTTCACAGCGTCAGTGCCGGCTGTGCGTGAGTGGGCGCCGGGTGTGTGCGTCTGGGCGCCGTGTTTGTGAGCGGGCACACAGGCTCATGGGAGAGGGATGGGCTTCAGCCCTGACACAACATCCCACACACACCCACGGAGATCTGGGGGGGGGGGACAAAACAGGAAGGTTTTGTTAGGTTGTGCTTGGCAGGTGAAACCTAGCACGATTCATCGGCAGGCACAAGAATGAGAATGAGCTCGTTTCTGATCCGCCTTGAGTAGATGTTGCCCATGGTAACAGACTGGAGAGACCTGCACTACATGTCATGCTTCCTATCAATAACATGGCTCAGCAAGGACATTTACAGTCTGCTTCCCTCTCCAAGCATTCAGTCATTATTTAAATGGGTTTGAAAGCACAGATTTTGAACATTTATTCCAAAGTTTTATATCTGATTTTGTGAAGTTTTAATCAGCTGAAAGAAAAAATAAAGCCGGTCTTATTGGCATGATTTCCAGACACTTCTGCTCTCACCAAGTTAACTGCTGGAATCTGGAAAATCACTGTTAGGGGTGCAGAAAAAAATCCATTCACATCAGAATGGGGATTAGTGTTTGACAGACTACTTTCAAAGCTATTGTTAAGTGACTAAGAAATGTTAAAGTTTGCACGGTAAGCAAAACTAAATGTCATCTCTTTATCAAAATATTGCTTCTATGTGTTTTCAATTATTGAATCACTAGATTATCCTTGAAAACGTCCTTCTAGTTTATAGAGGAATGTTGTTAATCCTTGATTTGGCACCGTTTGTTACTAAAACCATTTTTGTGAATCAAGATCGGTTTGAATTGAGAATCGATACAGAATCGTATCGTCACCTCATGAATCAGAATCGAATTGAATCGTGAGTTGATGTCAGATTCACATCCCTAATCACTGTTTTTATTTTTCACGGGTTGCAAACAAGTTAACAGAAGACAGAGTTAAACCTCTTAAACTAAAGGTGAAACATAAAATGCAGGGCTAATCATTTAACTAGTTTGGAGTTTAAAGCTATACATTTTAATAAACATGCCCCATCTTTTCTAATCTAAAGTGAACTTGTAATCTCCAGGTTGCATGCCATTTTTTCTTAAACGCTGACAGTAATTGCACTTCCTGGGGCCTGTCCAGAGCTCGATGGGTGCCTCTGACCCTGGCATTCTGTCCCTTCTCAGCCCATCTGCTGCTACTTTAGTGTGAAGTGTTGACTGGCAGTGACTGACTACATAACCTAGCAGCCAAAAACACTCAAACTCACCCTCGCAATTTATTAAGTGAATGACAAAACCCCCACATTTGCATGCGACCACACTTGAAGAAAAGCTCCTTTCTTACTTAGAGATACTGAGGTACAAAGACGGCATGAGACAGCTGCAAGGTGACGTGCCGCATAATGAATCTGACTACCCTCTGAGCTGCTCGTCAGCTCTTCTTAGACTATCAGTCTTGACCTTTCCCTCCTTCTCTGCCTCCATCTAACAGCGGCTGACTCGGACTTGAACAAAACCAAAAAGACTGGTGTTTCTTGGGGACGAGGGAAATCTCTCGCATTCTCTTCCTCCCCCTCTCCACGGTGTTTCAGCGTGAATAGGAGGCCCCTGTAAGCCTCGGGCGAGAACAGATGAATTGAGAGGCTTTTAATTTGCTGCAGACAGAACAGAACAGAGTCCATTTAATTCTGCCAGCAGAGGCCATGTCGGCAAAATGCTGACAATATTCTTTATCTGGTCCAAACACACTGGAAAAGTGTGAGTCACTCCAATTACAGGCATTATCAGCAGCACTGTTCCACCAAATGGATGGAGAGAGAGCGAGTATGAAGAGAGAGGGGTTAGAGGAAAGAGAAATGAACAGAGTGGAAAGAAAGTGAGGGGTGACGAAACATGGAGTGGGTGAGTAAGATAATGAGCAAAGGGGTAAAAGGGGAGAGAAAAAAGCCAGAGGAAGTAAAATCCCGAAAAGACAGGATGGAGTTGAGTGGCTGCAGCTCTAACCCCGAACATATCCGCGTCTGTACCAGTTCTCTGTATTTCCTCTCCATCTTACAGCCAAAAGATGCAACTAATTCTCAACTTGAACAAGAAAAGATGAGGTTTGGAAACCTTCTCAGTGCCTGGAAACATTAATAAGACCTTCTGTTCTATAAACTTAAAAAAAAAGGAAAAAAAAAAGAAATTCAAAGAAATGAATTTGCTCAACTACAACAAGATCAAGATTAAAAAAAAACAAAAAAAAAGTCCAGCAAAGCAACAATTACCTCTGTGATAAAAATGAGCAAAGAACAAGACTTTGAGGCTGGAAATGAAAAATCTGCTTCTAAGACTCATCAGACTGCAGACATATGCTCCTTCCTCCAGAGACTTGAGCAAGAGGTCTACATCCAAAGCTTCAGTCCCCGGTGGAGGGAACATTTTCAGTTCTTTAAAAAAACAAAACAACAACAAAAAAACGTTTCACTTCACCTCACACACAAATATGTTAGCAAAACAGACGAAAGAGCCTCGCAATCAAAAAGCCATCAGGAACAGCGTGGTGGTGGTTGGACATGGAATGGGCTCGCCAGCTAAATGTAGCATCGCAGCAGGAAGTGAACACGGCTTAGTGAGTCTGGATTTAGACAGCCATACCAGAGGAGGCAGAGAGTGGAGGAGAGGGGAATGAGCTGTAAATTGGACGTCCGCAACTGGTGCGCTGCCAACAGGCGCAAGTGGGTGATGTGAAGATCTACATGTGTGTGTGTGTGTGTGTGTGCGTCTGATTCACTTTCCTGTACAGTACAGTACATGTGCATGTGTGTGTGTGTTTGTGACTCCATAAACAAGATGCTGCCAACAGGAGCTTAGTGCCCAGAAATCATCTGCAGCTATAGTAAAGCCTGCCAGACGAACGGTAAGAAAAATGAAAAAGAAAGAGAGAGGGGAAGGAGGGGGTGCTGGCTCTCTTTCCTGCTCTGCTTTCTGCCACCTTCTACTCTCTCAGGGTAATTGTGTTCTGTCCATCAGGCTCAGAGTTAGATTAGTGGCTCTACTCATTCAGCTCTCCTGCCATCTCCATAATGAATAATCATAGAGACCACCTCCACGCTACTTTTCTCTCTCTGTGGTGGCTCTGTTCGTCTCCCCCCTGACACTCTCTCGGGGTGCTACCTTTGTATCCCGACATCAGTTCTTATCAGCAACACAATTCACCTCCCAGTTGCGTTTGTTGATGAATAACCACGATAGCCGTCTGCGAAAGGTTAGCGCGCGTTACGTTCTGCCATGGATCAGGTGTTTCAATGAGAAGGCTGTTTTTCTTTTAACTGTACCACAAACAGACTTACTCAAATGTCGTTTCAGGAATCCCGAATGGTTAAACACACTTTTAAATGTCAGTTGACGGAGCACACAAGCAAGTCAAGGAAAGAGTAAATGTCAATAAATGTCTATTTTACCTAAAAATAAAGAGTAGAAACCAAGAACAGAAAACCTACCAGTTTATGGGTTTTAGTAGATAAACTCCAGCAAGTCCAATCAGCTCAAGAGACAAAGAGCAAGGGAAGAATGAAACAGAGCGCAACAGATGAGACGGAAGAAAGGGTAAAAGATCAACTAATGGAGGTGAGAGGACATGACGTGCTTAAGGCTGAAAAGATAATAGACTCTGTGTGTGTGCATATGTGTGTCAGTGCACTGGGCAAGGCAGTGGAAGATACAATAAAATGACCTGAGAACATGTGCTGTGGGTTGAAGTTCAGTGTCACGCCCATTTATCTGCCACATATCACTATACTTTGCCCAACAATGAAAACAACTCGGGTGCAATGTCCTTGTTCACAATCTCGCATGTCTTCAGAGATTAGAGTAAAAGTTTTAATTCTCTTGGATAAAACTTCTGTAACTGAGTTCTTACGTGAGCAGAAGAGGATCTGAAAATGAATTAATAAACATTTCATGAAAGATTAGTGTGTCTTTTTTTCTGTACAATTTTGGAATGAAAATGATTTTATAATGGAAATCAAAAAGGGTACACAACTATTACGAGGTTTTATTGGAGAAAAAGATTGAATAAAACCCTTTGATTTCTTTTAAATGTACATCTAGGCCTTTCACATAAGCAATAAGTCAATTAATTGCAAGATAAGAATTTTTTTTCCGGCTGCAATAGTTTTCATTTGTTCTCCGTCTAACTGAACCCTCTCGTTTCTTGCAAAGTGGACTCTCATGTCGTACTTGACAGCCACATGGTCTCATATGATACCACAGGGTGTCACATATATTTTTGTTGCTACTTTTTTTGTTTACAAAGGTACTAACTGGCAGTTTTGCCAGTTTTCCCTGTTTGAGCCTAATGTTTAATATTTTTTGAAGGGCAATTTTGTTTACATAGACTTCCTTATCTATCATATTTATTGTTTTTGGTTGTGTTTGGTTTTCAAGTCTGAGAGTCCATTCTATTTATTGTTTATCATGGCATTTTAATTATATTAGTTGAAAATGGTCTCAAAATGACAACATTATCGCTTAGCACAATATTATCGTTTATCACAATCATTTCTGAAACAATTCTGAAACAACAGCAAAATTTGTTATCGCAACATGCCTATGTACATCTCTAGTTGTTATGGAAAAATGACCTTTTTTTTTTTGTAAATACTCTTCATACTCTGTCCTGAATATCAGCACTCGTAGGCTCTTCCAAGAACCTGCCTACTACAATCAAAGCAGGGGATGCAACCATTGATGATTGTGCTCATTATTAAACACAACTCATTCCTTATATTTTTGCACTTACATTTCAAACACAGACTCACTTTCACTCACATGCTTTTATACAGTAACTGTAGGTATATGCAACAGTAGCAACAGCTATGTTTTCCTATACTTGTTCATGTAGTTTTTATAGTTGCTCCTGATGATTCTCTGCTTTGTTTTCTTACAGAGCCTGTAGGATGCTTTCTGTCAACTTTCTTTACAGATATAACAAGCGATTGTCTGAGCCTCATATCCTTCATATCAATGATGTTCCAGCTTCATTCTACTGTCATGATGCTGAACAGGTTTTTATTGAATTTTTTCAAAGTAGGAGAAAGCTTTAAGAATTTTTTTTTTTTTTTTTTTTTTTTTTAAGAAATCGGAGTAAACTGGAACGGTGACAAAGTTGGGAAGAAATGTGCAGAATTTCATGATAAGCTGTATCCACCTGTTGAGCATGGAGGTGGATTTATCATGGTTAATGGGTTGTATTGCAGCAAGCTGCAAGGGGAATATTCAAATTTGTTGAGGGCATGTATTAAATCAAATAGCAGCAAAAATCTTACAGATGAAGAGGATGGCCTCTGCTATGAGATCATCTTAAATACTCTTCATATAAAATTCGTAATAAGCTACCTCTTCATGCTACACACAAGCTAAACGTTTTGTCATGACCCTCACATCTTCACCTTAACATCATTAAGAATCTGTGCATCCTACAAGAAGCTTGCACAAGTTGAATCCTTGTGCAGAAGAAATGTTAGAAAATCCCCCAATCAAGATGTTGAAGACTTTCTGCTCGATACATAATCATACAAGCCTTGCAACTTGCCAAAGGGAGTGTTAATTTTGCTTAAACATCCCAGAAACAAGTCTAGATTTACTGTAATGCAAGCTGTCATTGCTTGTTGTTTACTCAGGGATTGGTCGGGGGAAGTTTAAATCAAGCTTCAGGGAAGAAAGCTGCTCCGTTTTAATGGAGCAAAATCCAAACTCTGAGCAAATCCTTTTAAGCACATGTGCACCGATTAATAACATCAGACTGTGACCTTTGAGTCTCTTTGCTTAGGAAATTCCAGGCTGATGACACATTTGCATCTTTGTCGCTCTGGCGTTAGTTGGTGTCGCTGTGTGCATTTGTCATAAACCATTCAACAGTTCATGCGTTAAATCAGACCAGCAGAGGAACTCATGTCGCTGAGACCGACTGGTCGGTCACCTGTCATGGCCCATCAGGCTGAAAACCAGATGATTCTGGTTGTGTGTTGAGCGATCAGAGCAGCTCAAGTTGAAGATGGAGATGGTTAACATACAACTGCCAAGCAAAGACACATCATCATGGGTCAGAGCAGCCATCACCAGCTGTCAACATGCATATGACCACAGCTCGCTAGACCATAGTAACGATGCAGGATGATTTACAAGGCCTGCAGCAAAAAGCACAATTTTATCACAGATCTAAATAGCCGCTTCACTTTAACACCATCCAGAGGCTGAATGAGGCAGTGTTACAGCTTGAAGTTGTTATTGCTACTGTTCAGCTTTTGCAAAAGATGCAGAGTCCAATATGAACAAGAGTGTATCAAGTTCAGCAGGTAATCAGCCAGCAGAAGAACAACACAGTGCACAGGAAACATTAAAATGTGTGGTTCTGAGCTGCTCGGGGCGCTTCACATCAGTCCCGACCGACCGACGTGAATGACTAGAAGGAACGTTCAGCGGTGAAAAAGGTAAACATACATATCCCCAAAATCTCCTGCCAGAATTAGGGTACCCCACAAGATGATAGATTTGAGTGCAGAACACAATTTAACACAAAAAAATACACACACACACCATCTTCACCTAACCTATTTACAGACACAGGGCTGTGGATATCAAAGCGTTGCTCCGTCTTTGGGGAATTCCTCCTTTCTCATCTTTTAAGGGGAAATAGATGAAAACGAATCTCGTTTTCCCTGCACCTCCCCTGTGTATGTGAGAGTGTGTGTATGTGTGTCTCCTCTGCCTTGTTAATGCGCTAAAATGTAAATTGGTCCTTTTCACCAATGTGTGTGAGGCTGTCTTTTTCATGCACAGAAGAAGTCACGGCTTTGCTGACAGATTGTGAATATGCCTTTATTAATAAACCCACAGTGAAACCACCCTCTTTCTGTCTGCTAGTCTGATCTCCTGCAGACCCACACCACTCAATTCCACTATTAATACATGCAAAACACATTTGCTAGGCTTCAAAATTGCATTCAAGGAGATGTAGTTCCATTAAATCATGCCTTTTGCTCTTCTTTATCTCCAAAATGTATCATTCAGAGGCCCTTCACTCTGTTAGACCTTCTGTTATTCCTCTTCCTCCATGCAAAGGCGGTAGAACTTTGGCTCCACCTCCTACAGGAATTATCCAGTGATTTAAGGCTGCTTGTTAAGAACAGAAATTGGCAAATGTAAGCAGTATGGTAATGGATTTTCATGACTGATGGAGCAGAGCACAAACACACATCAGGCTCTGCGACCGACTCGACCCTGCAGATACAAATACATGCTATTTTTATTTATTTTCATGGGGTCTTAGTTATTTAATTTTATGCTTCAGCAGTGAATAAATGAATAAATGAATTGTCTATAGGCCCAATAAAGAGGTGGACAGGAGGTCAGGTCAATGTATCAATGCTTATTTTTGAAGTTTGCATAGCAAGAAGCTCTAAAACCAGGTCTAGAAGACAATCATCGGTGAGCGACAGTATGTGGTGTTGCTGGCTCGGTAAAAATGTCCACTCAACATGATTTAGATCCCTCACAGCCCCTCTGGACCCCCATCAGCAGGGCCTAAAGAGAGTGATGGATTTGCTACATCTGTGGAGAGGAGGAGAAGAAAATAGGAGGACTTTGGTGCACAAAAATAGAGCCAGAGTCTGCCGGAGTAGAAGACTGAGACTTAATGAGGGATGCAATCATCAATTATTCAAAACACTTAATCATGATGTGGCACAGAGCTGTTGCACAAACACATGCACACGCACAGGCAGGCAAACAAGCAAGAATCTGTACGACAGGTTGGTTGTTTGTAAAGGAAAGGAGACAGTTGAAAAGCGGAAAACAAAGCTTTTTCTGCTGGATGCACTATGAGCTGCATCTCCCACAAGGGTAGGGTGCAAAGCAAGGGAAAAGGGTGCACACGAGCAAATCCCATCCAACTGGCCAATTGTAAGGTGACCAAAAAAGATATCCAGGAAGTAACTACTTGTGGAGATGCAGACTTGGATGCAGGAAGGATCTGTCAAGTTATCAAAGTAAAGCCCTGGCAGCAGTTTTACTGAAGAGAAGAGCCAAGATGGTGTGTGTTGATCATTTCTACATGGCAAGACAGGAGTCCGTAGAGCTTCAGCTCATCCAGGAGCTACACCTGAACAGTGACCGCCTCCAGGTTTACTTTCAGGATTAGTACGGAGACATTTGACAGCCTGTTGTATAGATTCACGGGGATACTCACAAAAATGAGATCTAACCCATCACTCTATATAAAATGTCTGAGACTCGTGACCTGTTGAGATTTGCCAGATTCCCTTTGATTGGACAGTCAGTGTGTTGACAACACACAGAAATGCTTGGATGTGTCCTTACATGGAAGCCTGTTCACTTTAGTGTGCCAAATCAATCTGCCAGAATTAAGCAGAATTAGAAACTTGTTTTCTTGGCACAAGGTGGTTTGTGAGCTCAAAATAGTCCGTGTGAGAAAAAGTAGGAGTGAAGCTTTCATCTGATCAAGTTCTGGGATTACTCTTGACCTACTGTCCCATTCAGATATACAAATCTATTTTAAACCCCTTCCAAAACCTAAAGGTTTTCAGGAAAAGTAAAAGACGTCCAGTAAAACCTTCATTTCTCAGCTTGTTGATGATAAAAACATTAAATATTTGCTCGTATGTTTACCATTAAAAATATTTGCACGTCTTGATGCAATATACACATAGCATCTGGCTTAAAAAGGAATGTATCCAGATGTTGCATCGGTGTATGAGTAACATAATCCAGGACAAACCCTAAACTCTACACACACTTTGCAGGTATAGCTGGGCGCCCATCATCGCCTATCATCATCCATCAATCCAGTGTAGACTCACAAGAAAATATGAAACATTTCCCAAGTGGCAACCTCGGGCTTAGAAACGTGAAGCCTATGCGGAAGTGCCAAAAATTGAAGTTCTCCCCTCATCCGCTAGGTGCTGGCTGCAAAACAGCAAATCTCCATAGACTCCCATGTTAAAAAGGCCAACTTCACAGCAGTAATAAACATGTTTACAGCCTGGTTCAAAAAACCATTTCAGGTTTAATAGGCCGAGTTTACCTTCGTGAGAACTGTGGGGGGAGTGAAAAAAATTCTACCTTATCTGTTTAGATGCTATTTAATCTTAAAAGTCTTCATAGTTAGGGGCGTGTCCTTTTGATTGACAGATGCCAGATATCCGGAAAAACGAAGCACAGAGTAGCACAACCGCGTTTTTTTATCTGGCTAACAGCACGCCTCAACTTTAACCCGCCTACCTCCGTTAGCTGGTTAGCTCCGGTTAGCTTTGTTAGCTCGTAGCTTCAGGCGGCTCAGAGTTTGATGGGTGTCAATCATCCCTCCCTCTCAGTGCCTCCTGTTTGCCCATTTTTGGGTTTTCTGGGAGTCACAAGAGGTTTTAAGGTTCGTCCATATCTTTTACAGTCATCGATAGTTCCCCACATGTCAAGAAAAGTCCCAATAAACATGAAATAGTGAGAAGATTGACTGCCACTTCCTTAATATTTAAGCTCTTTCTAAGATGGTCACGTTAAACTAGAACGTTAAAGCAGCTGCTTGACTGTGCAGTGTGTCACAGAGCAACGCTGTAGCTGCTAATGCTGCTAACTTTCAGAACCAGCAGGACTCTAAAAGCAGGCTGCTATGAATGAAACGATCCTCTTCAGGTCATTTAAAAAGTTGAGCTTTTTCTGTCCTCAGAAGTTTGGAAATGTGACATGAGTACATGGCTGAGGGTAGCTGTCAGATGACGTCTAAATTATTGTCATTCCCACATGTCACAGCTACAGAGTTCATGAGAACATGACTCAGCAGAGCTGATGAGATTTGCATCCTGTTTATTAAGCCTGTATGAAACTAACACTGAAGGAGTACCGTAGAGTAAATACCTCATAGTACCATATTTTCTCAACAGAGGACTTCATTCTCTGTAGACTAACTGGTGGTTTGTACAATAGGAAGTGGAGCCTCCAGGTATGGAGGCAGGCACCCACTTTACTTTTAAAACCAGGCTAAAAACCCTTTCCTTTTGGATAGTGTTCATACTTCCTGCCAGCTAGAGTGACCCTGAACCTCATTTTCTTTTGCTGCTAAAGGCCCAGGCTGCTGCAGGGGACCAACTGGGATGCAATAAGCACTTTCTCACTTTCACTCCTCAGGCATTAAATGTAACTAAAACACATCATTAACATTTTGTTCCAAGCTCTCTCCTCTGTCATCTCTTTATTTTTACATCTCTTACTCCAGAGCAGCATGTTTTTGATCTGTAGTCACTGATCCCAGCATTTTAGCAGTAATAATTGGTTTATTTGTCCCCGTGTGCAAATTTAAGTTGAATTTAAGCAGGAAATAAAAGACGAGATATGAAGAAGGGTGAGAACTTGATGGTAGCAGGGAAGAGAAGGCAGAGCCAAAAAGGAGCTGAGGACATTTCAGACCTAAAAATGAAACAGTGTCAGCCTAAAACCTCCAGACTTGCAAGCCGCAGGCGAGCCCTACCTGAAAAGCTTACTAACATTAACTTGAACTAAGCTGACTGGATTCACACTATGTGTGTGTGTGTGTGTGTGTGTGTGCTGCAGGGGGGAGGAAGAGATTCTCAACCTCTCTCACTGAGCCCAGCGGTAAGACAGCAGAGGGAATATCTATATTCAGTCTGCCCCCTCAACCCTTGGAACAGACTCCCAAGGGTGTACAAGTACATCTTCAACTCCGTCCTCCTCCACGGTGCATCCTGCCACTAGCGTCCATCAGTCAGTCACAGCTCCTGCATCTTGCCTGTGTGTTTAATCACCCTCAGACACTGTCACAGTCGCTTGCCCTTCCTGATAAAACGCAGACAGCCAAACAAAATCAATCTTCACTGAGTGTCCGTATTTAATAAGACCCTGTTGTTTCTTATGGACTCTGACACGATCAGCCGCCACATCACCTTACAAGGGAGTAACTACAGCGCTGACGTCTGGTGGAGTGGGCCTTATCAAGCTAGGTTAACAACCACTGCAGCCTCTGATGTCATCCTTTGAGAATCAAAGGATTGTTATGCTCAAGACCCAGTCTGCAAATAGCCTTGAATTTTTTTTTATTTCAAACTCTTTCAATTTCAAACATATCCAGCCAAACACAAAGATCTAAACATTGGTGATATGTTATCGTGTACGATATACCGTCAAAGAAATTTCCCATGGTAAGAATTTGTCATCTCGCGATAAAAACCATAAATTCCGGTCAATGACGTAACTGTACGGGACACACCTGCAGTCCAACTCTTGTGTGTAACAAACATCCCGGAGGAGTTCATTCCAAAAAGAGCTCCTGCTCTGTTATCTGGAACTGGTACAGTTTTGCAATATATACTTGAACTTAATTGATATAGTAATATAATCATTTTTTTTTTTTATCGTCACTTATTGTTAACGTGATAAAAACCAGAAATTATTGTGATAAATCTTTTAGTCCATATCGCCCATCCCTAGTAAACACACACACAACATGGTAATGTGCATGAATCTTCTGCTGCACAGTGAAACTTCCTGGACGTAAAACTTTCTACCAGCTCTTGAAATAAACCCTTTTAGCACCACATGGTCTGTTGGGCTGCCGGTCTGTCAGAACTCTCACAGAGAGTGGAAAGGCTATTGGCGTTTACACCCCTGTGGGGCTCTGGGTCAATACAAACCTCTTAAAACTCAAAAAAATGCTGTGTGTGGTTTTGTGCATGTTTGTGACTTGAAGTGAGTGGTAGAGAAGGGAAGGGGTGTTAAAATTCAGGAGCACTTTTTCCATCTTAGAGGAGTCATCTACGTGACGTCACTTGTTTCAGAAAAGCATCGGCTGCAACTGGACGCCGGTACATGCACGCGGGTTTGGTGTGAAACCCTTTTTGTATATGTGTGTGTGTGTGCGTATGTGTGTGTGTATGTGGTGGAGGTAATCATGGTGTGCTTAGGCAGAGTCCCACCCCGTCAGGGTCCATCCTCTCACCGCCATCCATCATAGTGTAGCTGCTAATGATACCGATACATACAGCAGCACAGAGGGCCTGCAAACCAGGGAGAGTTGTGTGGAAAGCAAAAAAAGAAAAGAAAAGGAGGACAGAGAGGAAAAGAAAGATGGACAGAAAAAGGAGAACGGTGCAATTAAGAGACAAGAGCAGCAGGAATGTCACTATTATGACTGTACTTAGTGTTAGGTTTCATAAAGATCACTGTTATGACAGGAACGCTGACTTGCATTTGCATTTGTATCGGAGAGAGAGAAAGGAGGGGGGGGGGGGGGGGGGGCAACCAGCATGAAGAGGAAAGGAAATGTGCTGTCACAGGCTGAGGAGTGGAAGACCGTCTGTGTGACTGGAATGGGCAATCTGATTCTCCCTTTTCTGTCCCTTTCCCCTAAACACACACACACAACAATACCCACTGCCAAAAACACACACTCACACAGGAAAACTGAGCCCTGCTGCATCTTAAAGAGGAGGGTTTTTCTTTTCAAAAAAAGCAGCTCAACACTCAGAAGTAAGAAGCTATAACAGCTTCAGCGATAGCTTCGACAATAATTCATAAACGACACTCTGTCTGTAGTCAGGATCAAATTAAAGAGAAAAAGGAAAGAGGAGTATTCAGTATTCATATTTTATGTTTTTTTTTTCCTTTTTCCTTTTTTTTGCTAGACTCAAGCTACACCCTAAAAACCTACCAGCTCTAAAATGATCTTTTTCATCTCACTGCTATCTCGTGGTTTAACATGAAAGAAAATCTAATTCACATTCAGTTCTTGCAACAGCACTTACTGAACAAGACAGAAAAAGAAAGAAAGTTTCAGTGTGGGAGAGTTTAAAGGAAAATATATTCAGTCAAGGATTCCTTTAGCTTCTTGGAATAAAATGATCCAAGATGAAATCAACACATTTATTCACAAGGTGTTTTCAATACAGCTAAGTTTAAGAATTTGGAGCCTTTTTACTGAAATCATCGTGTTTTAGTTGCAGGTGAGCCTCAGTTTGTTTACCTTTTCCCACACAGGAATCTATTCTACTCTCATATTCTAAAACACACACCTCAAATAAATGCTAAAGAATAAAATTGCATTTTAATGGAGAAAAATATTATTTTCTGGACGATATCAGTCTTATAGATGAGTCGAAATCGCTGCAGTGGGAGGAAAGGAAGCTATTTTGTCCTATTTCTCATCTTGCTTCTTCATCTCATATCTTCACTTCTTAGAGCGAGATGAAGACCAGCTGGGATTTTAAATTAGCCAATCAGACGTTGCCACCAGCTAAAGAAGAACTCTGAATAATATGCTAATAGATAGATTATAAGATTTGTAGCCGGGAGCACCTCCCGAACTACACACACACGCACATATATATAGATATATGCAGACAAGAAGCTTTTACTCTATGATTACAGAGGACAGAATGATAATGGTAGATCTCAGCAGCAGAGATGGCTGGTGAACATTACAGAGCCTTAATGAATAACTTACTATGATCAGGATGACTTCTTCTTGAGAAACAAAAAAAAAGACGACTGAATATGTATGAAGCACGAATACAGAGAAAGTACAGTGTGCTATAAACCCGAGGGAGGGGAACACAGGTGAAGAAGTCTCTTCGTTCCTCCCTCCTCTTCCCTATCCATCTTTCCCTCAGTCCTACTCCCATCTGAGTGTAACACAAACAGGTGCAGCAATCTCCTTTCCATGAAAAATATCATTCCTCCCTCTCCTTTGTCTGTCCCCTCTGTGTTTCTCCCTCTCTCTGATTGCTCATCTTTCTTCATTGCTCTGCCTGCCTCTCTCCCAGGGCGTCCCATCTGTACAGTAACAGGTGTGCTGTGTATATGACTGATGTGTTTGTTACCTGTAGCACTGCCTGCAGCCACAGCATGCATGGAGAATAGCTGCCTGTCTACCTATCTACCTCCTGACCTCGCTACCACTCTGCTCTTTTATTTTTCCTCCCAGTCTTAACACCCTCAGATGGTAGAGCGGAGGAGCAGGAGATTAGTTGTGTAAAAGTGTTGGGGAAGCAGCAGCAAGCTGTCATGCATTTGAATACATGTCTGAATGAGCCTTTACCAGCCGTGCTGTGGTGGTGTTTTCAGGTTGGGTAATTAGTCTCAACAGTCTGAGAGTGCATACTCATATGAGCTATATGTGTGTGTGTATGTGTGTGTGTGTGTGTGTGTGTGTGTGTGTGTGTGTGTGTGTGTGTGGCCCATCTTATTAGTCTCACAGGTGAGTGATTAAATCCTCTGCAACACCTGGAAGAGTTCCTCCTATCCACCATCCCTTCAATTTCTGCTGTTGTAAATATCTACAACTACACACCTTAACGTCCCCGAACCAGCCACCACACTTGCAGATATGCTGCACTTTTTAACTGGCTCTGTGGCATATCTGCCACTTTCAGGGCTTTAACTTTACTGAAACTGAAAAAAGAAACTCTTGTCATGATATCCCCCCCCCCCTCCCACTTTACCAGCTTTGTCACAGCTCTCTGCATGATTACTACAGATGCTAGAAGAACAGTTCATATAATAACACTGTAGACGACATTTGAGTCAGATGTGCAGGTAGGAATATGTGACTGGAAATAAACTAGCTAACATCTGTCGTAAAAAATAGTTTAATTAAACATCTGTGCATCTATTATGTGTTTGTGTAAACAGCATCCAGTAGAGGAGAACAGGGAAGCAGCATGAGGCTAGAGACGTCTGCATCACAGGGTCTGCACTGGCTTCAGATTCATGATGCCTCTACTTAGAGATACTGGAAAAGTGTCACCTGCGGCTCAGATGATGGCTAACAGGGTCTGTGTTTTAACCTTCGGTCCCACTTGTCTACATGTCAAAGAGTCCTTGAGTGTGACACTGACCTCCAGTTGCTCTCAGTGCTTATATGTGTTATGTTTCAGCTCTGTGTGCGTTGAGGGGGTGAATGAGAGGCAAATTATAGAGGGCTTTGTTCAATGTACAGTAAATGAAGTCCTGTATGCTAGTTTGAAATAGAGCTGCAAGGCTTAAGTAATATCCTATCTGGTACCTGAGTATCCACAAAAAGAGTTAGGACTGTTTTCATTTTTCCAGCAGGCTACATTAAAGATGTAATTCAGGCTCAGTTTGAAGTGGAAACTTTAATTAATGCCCACGGTGCGCAACTGGATGCTCACACCATTCTCACTGGAGGCTTCTCTAATAAATGTTCTCATCAGTTTTATAATTTATTACCTTCCTATTTTGTATAGTCCAATGGTGCCCTACAGGCTCGACTCTTAATTTGCTCACATGTTGTGTGTAAACTGTTTTGCTATCTGGGTAAAAAGCAGATGGCTGAGAGATTTTAAAATAGGCAGGCTGTTGTTCTGAGAGCGTTGCTCCCTCTTCTTTTCCCAACACAGCAAAAGGAAAAACAAATCAATCAGTACAGAATGGTCTGCCATAAAAAGAACATCCTTTCTACCTAAAATTGGCTCATACTTTGAACTTTTTGGCTCATTAGACCTCTGCCACTACAGCCTATAGTGACTCATTCAATTCAAGCCATCTTGGAAAAGTTTTACAGAAGTGCTTCAACTTTTAAGTGAACCAAGTAGGATTACTGCTATGGCTTCTACGGGAAATTGGGTTTTAATACGAGAAAAAAAAATGTCACCACATTTGTGAGTACATACCCATAACCTTCTAATACACACAGTGCAAGGTGCAAAGAAAAGGGAGAAAGAGGCTGTAAGGGGAGAAAAGAGAAGTCCATGGGTGCAGTACTAGAGTTGTAGGTTCGGAGGAATTGAAACTAGTTGACAATGCTAGTCTTAGATTCAAACTTCCAGCTAAAGGTACCCAAGCATGTAATTAATTACACACTTATAGTCACAGTAGGAGGCAGCATGTTGTGCAGAAACGCATGGAGGAGGAAACAGCACAGCCTGCTCTCTTATTGCAGAAAGCATCCAGGCAGCGGGAGGCCAGGCTTCTGACCAGGTGTGCCGCTCTGCTGTGGTATTATTACTGCACTTGTGTCTCTGGGGGCTGAGATGTGAAGGATATCACCAGAGCAAGTAATAAATTGGAGAGGTCAGCCCACTCTTGTGAGGAGGTTCACATTCAGGGAAGGCCACCTGACAGACAATGTGGGCTTCAAATATTCCCTTCAGCACACATTTCCATTCATCCTTCTGGCCTCTGTTTATCAGACGGGATCATTAAATTGTTCTCTCAAGAGAGTTCTGGTTCAAGGCAACGTGAGGGGGGATCACAGTAAGAACTCACTCCAGGGCTGATTTACACTTAAGGCCAAGGTAAGAGCCTGTTTTCTCTGGACGAGAACAGAATCTCCAGAGGATGAAGAGCGAAAGGTAAGACAGAGAACCCAATTTCCAACTTTAAAAACTATTGGACACTCACAAATACACACACGGGCACACACATGCCAGGGTGCAGGTGAGGATTGGGTTAGGTGAGCTGGACAGAACCCATAAGTTAATAACACTGCAGAATCTGCTGAGGCACAGCAGGCAATCACAACCATTTCTCACCTCACTTCCTTTCCATCTCTCACTTCCTGCTGCTCTTTCATTCCCACCCTTAGTCATCCACGCCTTCCCCTCTTCCTTCCAGACATCTCTTAGTCATCTTTAACTCCAAATACTTCCTTCTTCTCTGCCATTAATTTCCCATCCCACCCCTAGTTACCTCATATTAAAGAGAGAAAAAAAGGGAAGATAAATGCAGAACTGTTTCTTCTCTCTTTAAGGGTCTTGTTTTGTCCGTTTCGTCCGCAGGACAAAAGTCTAAGGCAGTTGGAAACTTAGAAATGCACAGAGAAAACAAATCATTGCATGCCATTTTAAATCATACACCATCATAAACACGTTCTAAATGTGGCGGTCCAGTCATCTAAGACGCATTATCAACTTCTAAATGTGCCTCGGCCAAACATGCCTGCCTGCTCCAGCCATGGCGATTATGGGTGTGTGAGTGAAAGCATCAAATCAGTTTACACTCATTTAATCTTGTCATTTCCATTAATTCAGCTTTAGCCACACACACACGGCAAGCTCCGTCTCCCAGCTGAATGGGTGGTCTTTTAACACTCTTCTCCCCTCCCTCCCAAAAAAAATACTAATCATACTCATCATCCGTCAGACTGCTTTGGATTGAGAGGAGTTGTTATCTGGAACATATCCAGCTAATTGAATGCTGCCTATCTTAATGCTCTTACAGAAAATGAGTGGGAGGGCCTGAGTGTGTGTGGGTGACAGAAGGAGCATGAGAAAGATGGAAAGAGGGGTCATGGCCTGGGGGGTGAGAAAGCCATCAAATGCACAATCACAATGGAGAAAATAATTTACCCTTCAGTGGTATGACCGAGTGTGATTGTGTGTGCGCGTGCAGACGCTCACCGTTCCGGCTGAATGTGTCGGTCTGGTAGATGTTCAGTGGAACTCGTTTAAGGAGCACAAATGACCTGAGAGCAGGTGATTGAATCCTTCATTCATCCTTAAAGAAGGGTTGGTGACTGAGAAATGGACTGCACACACACACACACACACACACACACCATTAAATCTGTCGAATTCACTGTAAATCTATATTTATTGGAATTTATAGTAATTTTTTTAATACTGGGCAAATTTCACATGGAGAGGAAGTTGAACTCCATAGAGAGATGGCATCTAGAAGACTGATGGATGTCACCCATCCATCACCCATTTTTGATGGTTGTTGGAAGCTAGCCAGTTCTGCATGTGGGATGTTTTGGAGCTCGCTTGCACTTGCTTAATTAGAAGAGGACAAATGTAATCAACAACTGTTTAAAAGAAGCAAAACTGTCTGTGGATAATGTATGGCCGTCTCCTCTGACAAATGAGGACAAAATAACAGTCATAAATCAAAACAATTAGGATGCAACCGCAGTTCACGGGTGAATTAACCTACAAGCCCATCTAAACTATAAGGCTTGCAAATCACTCCCAATGACTCCCAGGTGTGTCACTCCAGCCAGTTACAGACCCTAAATACTGATCCTTGTGCATCAATATCAATTGGACAACCAGCACAACTGATCAGTAGGAGAGATACCACATTGACTTTTGGAAAAAATATGTCTTCTCTCTGTGTTTCGTGTGACAACGTGGTGATTTTTGCTTTTTATTGGGAGCAAACTGGAGCCAGAGGTCTATAGTATTGTAATTTTACATTGGCTTGACCTTCCACACCAGAGGATATTTTATATACAATTATTTATACCGCGCTGAGGGGCGTTTCCTCCACAAACACAGCTGATCATTGACTGTCTGTGTCCACCGTGACCTTTCCCTCCCTAAAAGCTCCAAATACGCTTCAAGAATCAGCTTTTACATCAATAAAGTGTCTGGGAGACACACTTCTTTTGACTTACTGATCTGAATTGCCAGTCTAGCACAAAAACTATTCAGCTCACATAAAACAGGACTACAAACAAAACTATTATTTTACAAGCCAGAAAACACTTGTTAGTAAATCACAAGTGAAAAGAAAGTGGGTTCTAATAGTGTATCCATACAGCTTTGTTTCTGCTAAACAAGTAGCCAATTATTTGCTAACTGCCACAAGCTTGGCCATAAGCATTCAATAAGCTGATACAGTATAAAACCTCCTTACTCTTTGGGAATCTTCTGCCCCACTAATGTACTTGGCAAAATTGCTTAATATAGCATTAAGCTGCTTTTGGCTTTCATGAATAAATAGTACAGTTGCATTTTCATTTCCTGTAAAGGCTTCTCTACTGAATACATGCTTGCTTGCAGTAACTCTCCACAGCTTAGTGTACGCTACAAAGCCTAGCTAACTGGATATTGGCTGATCTGAGCAGGAAATTTTGAGCAGTTAAGTGAGGACTGCTCCGTTTGATCTGCATTTGTAATGTGTATTTAATGCATCTGTGGGTCAAATCCCCTAACAGGCGCCTGCCTGCAAACAACATTTGAAAAGTGAAGGGACACATTAGTTATTAGGGAGGTGCTGATGGAGTGTATGAGCACTTTAACATAACAAACGACAATTTTAATACATTTATTGCTTTTCGTTCTGTACAAAGAGTGTTACACGTTGAGTTAAAAAGATGTAAGAAGGCATTATTTGTAAGCTGTACATAGAAATAACTTGAATCAGCATTTTAACCCTCTTTAGGTGATAAACAGGATGCAATACCTGATCAAAGGTCTTTAACCTGCTAAATGCTTTTTTAAAAGCAAAAGAAGAAGTGGTATTCCTGAATATTGAGGACTTTTTTGTAAGTCATCTCTAGGGATGAGCATGATTAATCGATCGCTAAGAATTTCATCGATTACATTTTTTAATCGATAAAACGAATGCATCTTTAGACTGTTGGTGAACTTGTATGTCAGCACATATTTTCCAGTGTAACCATTGAATGAATCCCATTTAACTGCCACAAGAGTCATTCAACTTGTCATAAAGATCTACATGAGGAAACACGTCAGGTTTTTTCTACTTTCACTGCATTTTAATATAACTTATAAATACTAAATTTTGATACAAGAATTTTTGTTTTTTTTAACACCAGTCTTGTCCAGCATTGTAGCATCAGAATGATTGTCTGGCTGCTGTTTTGTGCTGAGCAAATCTACTTTGTCAAGTAGAGCTTT
>JAOXYM010000015.1:23386060-23400195 GCA_028567055.1 Leptatherina wallacei | reverse complement strand
GGGGGGGGGGGGGGGGGGGGGGACACAAAACCCCAATAGCGTGATGAAGTTTGAACATTTTCCCCTCATTTATCTGGACACAATGGACACCTTAGGGAAATCTATACCACACATGCTTCCTCGTACAGCTGATCAATATCATATGAGAGACGTTACAGGGCACAATAACAGATGAAGAAGTAGGTAAAGCCAGGTATTATATGACCTTTTTGTCCAAGAATCATTGGCTACGTTACGGCAAACTATTTTGACCTCTCTAAATCCTGTCCAAAGAATCAGTCCAATATGCTTGTTTTCTCTCCCAGAGACAAAAACCTGCTGCTGAGAACAAACAATAGAAACCCCCATCTACAAAACATCATATTCCTCTGCTTTTACACAGTAGAGGAGTTTGTGTTGTATCACAAGAAGTGTGGGTTGTGTGCAACTTCCTGTAAAGCTGGAATTTTTTGTATTTAAGAGTACAAAATGATTATTTTAGGGTTAGAACTTTGATTTAGGGTCAGGATTAGTATTTGACTATGATCAGGTTTAGGGTGTGGGTTAGGTTTCAGTTGTGATGGTTAAAATGAGAGTAAGCGGCTGTAAAATGCATTGTATGAACAAGTCCCCATGGTCAGAGCAAACCAGACGTGTTTATGTGTGTGTGTGTTGGATGGATGGAGGATAAAGTGGAAAGAGGGCAAGTGGTGGAACAAGTCAAGTTGACATAGATTCAGTGTATTCTCAATACTGTGAATAATGCAGACTGAGCTGCTTCTCGTGGATGTTGTCTTCATTCATTTTTAACAGGTTCAGTTACACAGTAGTAGCTCAGCTTTCTCTCTTGTTCTCAGCGTGTGTTTGTGTGTGTCAGCCTGAAAGTCTGGATATGTGCTGGTGTAAGTGTGCAGACATGTATTTAATGTGATAAACTCACCTTTTAGTTGAGGTCACAAAGAACAGGCAGGTTAATGGCTTACTGCTAATTGCTTTTTGATTGCTGGAGTTAATTAAAGCTTTAACATCCACTTCAAAACAGATTTATGGTATTGGTACTCGACTCTCTTTCTGCTGTTATGTCTATGGCAATGATTCAGGAGGAAAAAAGTAATGACTTTATGGAATCATAAAAACATTTTATATCAGCTTTTAGATTGGAAAAAATACAAATATCATTGATTTGACAACTGATAAGTGAGAAGCAGGCTAATAAAACCTCCCCCATTTACTGTCGCAGGCTCCAGGATGTCTGACGACTCTGCTGCTGAGTCGGTCGCGTTTTTCTTGTTTCTGACAGTTTGATGTTTGCAAACCTAGACATGTTTGCAAAATCACAGAATGGCAAATGTCATCGGTTTTTAGGAAACCTTTTCCCTTTGACGCTGTGAAGCACATGGCTGCAAGCAAGGACCCAGCGGGAGCTCCAAGAGCTCCGTCAGCTTTCTGTGGCTTCACACAGCCGCTACCTGCATTAAATAAGAACACACGGTCAGACACAGTTGATGAAACCCTCTAACCTCTACCTAAACCGTAACTCAGAGCATGCGTATACATGTGTTTGGGTGTTTCTGTGTCAGTGTGAGTCTGTATGCACTTGGTGCTGGTGAGAGAAAGGTGCCTGGGGCTCATTGCTCATCTCAGTGGGTATAAATAGAAAAACAGAAAGCCAGAAATATGAGGGCATCATTGTGTCTGAGGGGATGAGAGAAAGCTAAAAAACATCAGATTTGAAAGCAGGTGGATTCAAAGATAAATAGAGATTCAGTGTAATACAGCAGCAGGTTGAATTGTTGAGCTGAAATCATGTTCAGAGCATTACCAGTTCGACCGGCTGCACAACTCAGAAAGAATCAATCTGTAGCTGTGCTGCAGACTTTTAATACAACCCCAGTTTAAAGTGTTGAAGTTATGTTCCAGCTTTACAAAGAAGAAATTGTTTTTCTTTTAAAAGGAAGGTTCACATGGAAAACTTCTATTTCACACTAAATGTGCCATCATCTTGCTATTTTTATGTTCACTAAACCTTATGAGGCCATTTTTATGAGAACTCAAAAAATTACATTTAAAGAAAATCATTCAGTCCCCAAGAAGGAATCTTAACAAGTACATGTAATATTTTAAACAAGTACTTCTAGAACATTTCTGCTAATTAATGAGCATTTGTTGTCAACAGCAAAGCAACACAGAAAACCTGAAATTAATATTTGTTTTGCATTTTGGACATCGATTATAAATCACATAAAGATCACGTGAACTTGAGTTCCAACATCCCAGCTCCAAGGTAAGCTGACAGCTGCAGTGTGTCAGGCAAATGGAGGACCGAATCATTATGAAGCATCCATCCATCCATCCATCCATCCATTCATTGTCTATTCCTGCTTATTCCAATGCAGGGTCACGAGGGGGCTGGAGCCTTTCACAGTGACTATTGGTCGAGATGCAGGGTACACCCTGGATTTTTATCTGTGGTCATCACTTGTGGACTTGTTCAAATACTGAAAAGTGGATTATACAAATTTTAAGGAATGCTTTCTGACACACAATAGGCTTTTTTCTAATGATGCATATTTGTGTTTACGGTGACAATTTACCTATCCAGGGTTTGTTTGGAGTATAGGTTGTACATTTCTTCAGAAATTAAGCATATAAAAGGTGCAATACAGAGGTGTTGATGTAAGGCCAAATATACAATCATATTATTTTCAGAGCCTCAAAAACCTTCTACAATAATGAAGATTTTTCTGCCAGCTTCTTAACTTTCTCTTTCATTGTCTCCATGTTCATTGTTTAGACATACAAAAAGTTGTGTAAGTTCTAGTTTGGAGTTCAGAAACAGGCACATCAATGAGCGCCCCAACAGCGAAGCTGATTTAATACATACGTTTAATAAATACAAGTACAGTTTTAATCATGTAAAGCACATTGGATTCATTTCATGAATAAAAAGCGCTATACAAATAACCTTGCCTTGCCATTTATTTTAGTTTCTAGAAATTAACAATACTTATAAGCTTTAGATTTGTCACCCACAGATTCCTTCATATTCAATGTTTCTCTAACCTTGTCACACATTGTGATGAATTGTGTATCCTTGCCTACGCGTCATTGAGTAGATCTTCTGCCCAAATGTATTCAGGTAGTTTGCTGCCTAACAACAGATGTGAAAAATGTAAAATGGCATGTTTTACTGGGATATTTGGACCATTTAGAAATATCTGAATAAATACTGAACCAAAAAGTGAGTTGTGATGAGAAGGGAGCATTTAGTAATAAGTTTGATCCACTGAAACAATAGGGAAATTAGACGTACCTGGGTGTCACCACATCTGGCATCCATATCGCTGCTCCTCAGAAAAAGGAAAATACACCTGAGGAGTAGGGGAGGGGAGGAGACGAGAGGAGAGAAGGGGGGTATAACATTAAGAAAAAAGCACTTGTCAGGTCGCCCATTAGAGTACCATTACAATACCAATCTCTGCTCCCCATCTTTCCTTTTCACAGTGTGTGTGTAATTCTCTTGGTGTGCCTCCAGTCACCAGCGGGGAGATGAAATCATTACCTGTGACTGCAAGGCTAATGTCAACCACAGCCTAAAAACACACACATACAGTATATACACACATAAGCGTGCACACCGGCAGACTAAAAAGAATAATGTGACTCTGCCTCAGTAACAAAACTATGGTGACCGCAGGGCTCGTCTCCATTTGGATAAGGCAGCCTGTTTTACAACCTGCTTCCAACACCAGCTGATGAGAGAAACAAGAGGATAGAGAGAGGAGAGAAAAATGACAGAAGGATGAATAGAGGGGTATCTAATTGGAGACATGGTGGGAATGAACAGCCTCCTTTCACTTTCTGGTGAAGGGTAAAAAAAAAAAGGAAAGTTGTGCTACACTGTACTGGGAAAAACGGTACAGCTGAAGACATGATGTGGCTCAGAATAGGCTCATTAGCAGTAGTGGGACTGTGAATGACAGAAGAGAGGGGATGCAGATGATGGGAGAGGTGGAAATGGGTCATAAGGTGGAGGTGACTGACCTGCCCTCTAATTAACTTCACCAGCCCTACAGCTCTTATTTCATGCTGCATAATGTACCCACACTGTAGCACTGCTGCAACAATGTGACACATGCATGTAAGGGCAGGACGACAGGACTAGGCTTCTGTATTTGCACAAAAGTGAACATTTTGTATTATATGGCAGTTCACTCATCCGATATGGATCATTTCAAACTTGCCTTTAACAAGGAAATTGGTCCAGCCAACAGCTTCTTTTTCTTTTTTTTTAAATGCAGAGCCTCATGAAACATGTTGTTCTGACTCTGCGGCCATAACTTTCTGCCAAAACATATGCAAACATTTACATGTAAGTTCACAGTATTATGACACAGGGTGATGCATGGGGTTGTTTTATCTATAATATAATGGAAGCTTTTCCAGCGTCCTCCATTTCCTTGCAGATCTTACAAATTTCTGGAACACACTCAGTTAATATACATTTGGATCTATTTTATTTATGCATTTAGTTATTTCTTTCATCCAATCTATGTCTTGTGTAAAAGTCACAATACTGTGTAGTCAGTGATGTGCTTGGAAACTTTAGTAAAAAAAAAGAAGTTTTGCTTCATACAGCATGAAAATGAAGATAGAGGTTCATTCTGTTTATTTTTGCACTGCTTAAATGCATAACCACAAACTGTGTCAGGACTCATTTCACCCCCACCCTGCACTGCATATGGTAATGCTGCGACTGTCTCTCTCCTCCTAACTCTCCCCTTTCTACATTTATCGCTTGTTTTCTCTGCTTTCAATAGTCTGCTTCTGTTTTGAGTTCTGTTTAAATTTCTCAAACATCACATTAGCAGTACTGGTAAGCACAAAAAGCTACACAACTGATGAAACATAGTATTTCATGCTCTGTTCTGCACACTGTCTCTCTTCCACCTCGCAAAACATACACACCCGCAATGTGTCTCTCTCATAATCATGTTGCAATCATGTGAAAAAGCATAGGAATATTAAACATTAATGATAGATTCATTCTCCAAAAGCAGAATATGAAATGAATTAATCATGGCGTACATGGCTGTCTAGATTCCTATCCTTCATCCTTATCTGCCTTCGTGTGCTGAGAGGATGCGTTGCAGGAAATTAACAGTGGTCAGTGAGAGAGACTTATGTGTGTGTGCCTGCACGTCAGTGTGTGCTTTGATTTATCACAAAATGCCACATTATACCACCTGTTTGTCCCGTGTGTTATCTATGTACAGCAAGTACATTTAACCGTGTTTTGTCCCCTTTACCAGCCTTGGATGGTACAGTTGATCCCGTGAAAACATCAGCATGATGTCGCCTGTGGTTTGGGAACAAACCTCCTAATGCTTGAACATATTACTCTGATGATGCCATGGTGGTGTCAGTGGACGTAGGGCCTAGAGGCAGCACATTTAGCCTGGAATACAAACTGGATGTGTAGTTTGATGGATGTGAGCAAAGACAGTCTCTGCCAAAAGATGCCACAGAGCTGCATTTTGGACTAGGCTTCCTTCAACGTTACCAAAACTGAAGAAAATAACTCAGTTTTTATAATACAAATCTAAAAAGTTATACTCCTCTTATTATAGTACAGTAATGCTTGAACATTTTGAGCCCAATTAGTTTTTTGTTTCTGCATAATAATAAACTAATAAATCACTGGAGTCTCATGCAAGTCATAAAATTAGATTGTTTTCCATCACAAGAAGTGCTCAAGGTTGTTATTACAGAGCTTTGTCAAAGCAATGCCAAAACAATAACTTTATTCTTTAAAGAAGCATTGTATTTAGTGACATCTTGCAGAAAACTTGCATATTGACACAACTTGAACATCCCTCAAACTGTCCCTATAAGTGCATGGGGGGAAGGTGTGGGGTATTACAGTACTGGTGGTGTATCAAACAGGACTATGAAGTCCTTGCTCATGTGACTCCGATGACCACATGATGGCCTGCTGGAGTAATGATTCTGATGTGACCCCGATGACGTTCAAAGTGGTGGCGTCTCCACAAAAGATTAAATGCCACACTGCCAGAGATGAGACAAGTGAGGAAATGTCTATAAGAAACTCAAGCAAGGCTAGCTGGCTTTGCTTAACAACTGCTGTATATATGAAAAATGGCACCAAAAGTTTATTAAAAAGGTCAAAAAAGCATTTTTAAATACTTGCAGATGTACACAAGGTCTTATACTTATTACCTTTTTTGATCAGCTGTGGAAACACCTCCACTGCATGGACATGTAATCTGTCTGCAGCCATTGTAGAGGTGCAGATGCTATTCTGCAAAGTTTCTCTTCAAAACAAACATGTAGGTTCTTTTGCTCCTCATCTTCCTAATCTGGTGTATTGTTTTTCTGAATGGAGATCAATCAGGCGCATGCGCTGTCCACAGGGCTACACATATTTGACCTGCATGCAGTCAGCCACAGAGAGACCTGGTGGACTCTCACGGACGAGTGAAGTTGATGAAATTTACGTCACACAGACCTTCCAGTTGAGCAGATGTGCAAAGCATGAATTCCCTATTAAGCAGTCTTCAGTACCAGCAATTGTTTGCTTTTTCTCTCATTCTAACAATCTCTCTCTTTTTCTTCATCTCTGCTGCTTCTCTCTCTCAATCCCCCACGCTTGATGGCCCCCCTGCATGCTCCTAACCCATGATGAGTCCTCCACACTTGAGCACCCTCCCATCAGATGCCTGCTGAGACCAACACACATACACATACACAATACCCCGCTGTGTTGGACGAAGAGGGGTGTGGATGATGACAGCAATCAGCAGGGCAATTAATGGCCCTGTCCCCTGGTTACAATACAAACTGAAAGGAAGCAGAAAAACAACATTAGCCAATATGGCTGGATTCTAATAGTGTAATTAGCTTAGCATGCTGCTTGGATCTGAGAACGCACAAACTCCAGCCAGCAGTGAGGCAAGAACCAATGAAGGAGGGAAACCAGGAAGAGAGGAAATCAGAAGAGCAGTGAGAGTGTACAGGAAATTAAACAAAATTTCCATCTAATAAGTAGGTTAACAATCATAGGGAGAAAAAGACTGAGTTTAGGAGTGACAATTAGCCAAATTGGGGCTCTGTTTTACATTAAAATATTGGAAGAACAAGAGCCAAGTGAGCATGGAGAAAATGATGGAAGCAAGACAGCAAACTGAGGCAGGGAGGCATAAAGGAGAGATGGTCCAAAGGAGGGAGTGGAGAGTGGTGTAGACACAGGACCGTGCCTGTAGCATACTGATGCAGCTGTAAGGCATGCAGTCAGCGTGGCCTTGGCTAGGCAACCAAGCATGTGCTGCAGAGGGCTGGGCAGCCTCACTGTGTAGTAACTGCACCTTCATGTTAGCACATATTGTTTGTTTTGATGTGAAAATAATAAGGGGAGGACAGGATTATAGAAAAGCATGTGTCAGATAGAAATGCATGTATGTTTCTGATCTTGTGTGCAGACAAGTGTTTGTGTCCTTCAGTGATGGTGGTGCTTGTTGTGTATGCTGTGCATGTCTCCTGCAAAGCCTCTGTTATCCCAACAAAGAGTCCAGCAGCTCCTGTGCTAGCTCTGTTTCTGAATCACAGTCCCATGGGAACTCCTAAATCATATTCTACTCTCCAAGGGCAGCATAGAGGAGCTCCCCACAGAAACAAACACCATCTCACACAGTTCAACTCTTGAACTTCTGAACCACATGCAAGAACAGACAGATGCTCTTTGTTTTTGTGTCCCTTTTTCTTACTCAGTTGGCCTAATTATGATTAATAGTTGATCACAAAAAAAACATAAAGGGGGAAAAAAGTTAATTGCATTATGCTATTTGGATGGATTCATATTACAACTTCATCCAAGTGGAAAGTAAAGCCAGAAGGCTGTCTTCCTCTTCCTGCAGCATTTGACTGTCCAGGAGACAACAGAAGTCCTGCTCTTCCTCTGTGTCTCACTCAATCCCTCTTCTCCTCCGGTCTCTCAGAAAGAGATCCAGAAATGGATTTCAGTCATTAGCAGAGATGAGAGCAGCATGCAGGGGGTCCTAAAGTGCATGTCCTGCATTTCTAAGTGTGCCACATTGTGAAAAACAGATAGAACAAAAAAAGACAAAATGCTCAACAATGCTCTCTTCCATCTTTAATGAAAGCGAATGAGAGGAGCTGTCGCTTTCTGTCTCCCACTGCTACACCGCAACCTGATTACGGTCTGATGATGATGGCACTACTTCCTGACATCTAATTGAAATAATTGTGTGTAATCACTTTAAAAGACTGGCAGGAGACATGCAAGCAATGAGGAGTAGTTAAGAAAGGCAACGGCATTTTAATTGAATCTTCCCTGATGCATCTGATTCCATCAAACAAGTATAAAGCCACCAGGAGACAGGCAGAGACGAAGCAGTAGAGCAGTTCAATTGAGAGATGAATTGTGGAGTAATGGGTTTAGAGGCTGTGAAAGAGAGCGGGGTTTAGGTGGATATGCTTCAGCCATTCTTTCGTACTCGCACACTTTATCCCACATAATCTGTAAGAAATCTTCAGAGTAACACTGTGTATCCAGGTTGACTTTCCCAGAAACTGGTCTGTAATGCAGTTTTTTCTCATAAACAACCCAAGCGTGCTTTTCACACTATTACTGCTGATTCTTTAAAAACCCTCTCCGGGCCTGGAACACCAAAGCTGATGGGTTGCAGCCACAAAGGCAAAGATACCTTATGAGTTTCCTTGAAATGGATATTATGATTAAAATACAGTCTGGACGTTCATGTGTAGCCCTCACAGTTTGGTAGGGCTGTGCACCGGGGCCACTCTGTGGATTGCTCAAGGCCCATAAGACACAGAGAGCTCAGACTGGGGATAGCCTGTCCACAGCCATTTCCCTACTCTTTAATCTCAGCGGTCGACTAGAGAGAGCACCGCTGCACATTCCATTAATGTAAAGTGGGGCTTGAAGGCCTGTAATTTATTGGCTCTGCAGACTCGCCTCCCCTCATCTCACTCATACTGGCTACCAGCCGCCAAATACTCCCCCTGATACCCGACGACATGCAGCACTCTCAGCTTAGCGTTTTTACACTATTTCACTTTCTTTGCACCTTTACCTCTCTATAGCTATCTTTCCCTCTAGTTCTTTCTTTCTTTTTTCCCCTCTTCTCCTCTTTTTCCTCAACGCTTCTCTTGATTTACCTACCTACCACACACACACACACACAAACACACGCACACATACGGCAGAGATTCCCTCTGCAGAAGCTGTCTCCAGTCAGATTTATTACATTTCATCCGACAGTTGCTTTTGTTGTAAAAGAGAGCCAAGGATAAAAAGCGAAGCCTGGCTCCTTTATCTGCATCACCGATTTAACCAGTTAGTTTAGTTACCAACAAAATGACACTTACAGAGAACTGCAGGAGAACAGAAGAATCCCCGACTGGGTGAGATTAAGTAAAAGAGTATAAGAGAAACAAGTGTAAGGAAGAGAAAAAAAAAGGATGAAAATTGCCTTCTCTCATATTGATTCTCTTATTCTAACCTTCCTCACATCCTTCTCTTCAGTTGTCTTGATTAATTATTTAACGGTGGCCATCGCTTTTCTGTTTCTTTTATGTTGCAACGACAAGCTAAAATCCACTATTCTACACACAAAAAGTTCCCTGCATTATGGTGCAGTCCCATCATCATTTCTAGGAGCTAAAGGTAAGCCTGAGCTGTAGCTGAGGTATCTGCAAAGTCAGTAAGCTGAAAACATGACTGGAACACTGTGGAGATTCAGGAGGGGAAAGACAGAGATGGATTAAATCCCCTGCAGTGCTGCCTCTGGCTCTGCTGAGCACTGTCATACCTTAAAACTGAAGAATTATGGGAGTAAAACTACAAACATGCTTCATTCACATTAGTTTCTAAGAGCTGCAGCTAAATCCAGCAGGCACTTTCCTGAACCTCTGACTGTGTTCAGACAGTGTTTTTTCAGGTAAAAGAAATATGTACGCATATGTCTAGAGACTCAGAAGAACAGAGGAATCAAATCTAGGTTATTTGCTAGAGATTATATGAACAGACTGACTGGCATGTAAATCCAGGAAACAGTTTGCACTGCTCAGTCAGCCTGGTGTGAAAGACTATGCACCAGTTTCTCTCATGTGCCAAGACCTCCTCCCCATGTTTTGTCAGACCTCCTGCCCGCCCGTCTATCAGATAAAACTTAGGATCCTGGAGTTACAGAGACTATTCACAGCTGTGACTGTTAACTACTTCCAAGTCATTGTTTTATGTGACAGTGTGCGCAGAATGGTTCCTTTGTGGATTGTAGTTCTTGAGAATTAAGATTTAATTTGGATAATGTACAAACTAATTACAGACAGAGCTTTTTTGCATAAAGAATATCAATATGTTGAAGCTGAGTTAAAGGGTTGTTGTGTGCAGTTTAAGGGAAGTGTGTAATAATTTGGTGGAAAGATATCAAACATTTCAAAGTGGCCATTTCTTTTATTCCAAGGGTCGATTTTATTTTTACTTTCTATTCAATAGTTTACGCCATGTCTTTGTTGTGGTGGTGGTGGTTGCTTTTGGGTAACTGAACTAAAAATATTCACCAGAGCGTAGATATAAACTTGGCACAAAAAGTAAGGACATTTGTGTTTAATCAGCTATTTCTCTCTTTAATAATACCAGTTGGTGTTGTATTATGCATCGTTAAGCCTGATTAGTCAACTTTACAACAAAGAATAACTTAAGGATTGTGTTTCTGTGGAATGAGCAACACAGGGTTCCAACCACCTGAGCAAGGGTAGTGACCAGGGCAACAATCCTTTAAACTGTGCCGACATGTCCGCCTGTGCTGCCAGCGTCTAACTTCTTAGAGGGACAGGTGGCGTACAGCCACAACAGATTGAGCAATAACAGGCCTGTGATGCCCTTAGATGGCTGAATGTGCGCCACAATGACTGGATCAGCATGTGTTTACCCTTTGCCGACAGGCGAGGGGTAACCTGTTGAACGCCACTTATAATAGGGGAAAGGGGATCGCAATTATTTTCCATGAATGAGGAATTTCAAGTTTACGTTGATCAAGTTGCTGCTCTCTATACACACCGCCTGTCACTACTACCGATTGGATGGTTTAGTGAGGTCCTTGGATGGGCCCTGCAGGGGTCGGTCACGGCCTTGGCGGAGCACTGAGAAGATGATCATACTTCCTCACATTCAGAGGAAGTGAAAGTCAAGAATCATGATCTTTACAGGTGAGAGTTTTTATGTATTTTTGTTACCATTAATCTGCACCTTGGCATCTCCTGTACTGCATGGAATGAGCTTTCTGTACACTGTATAAGTTTGCACTTTATGCCAAGTATTAGGGATGCACGATATATCTGCTTCAACATCGGTATCAGCAGATATTGATCATTTTTTAAAATGTCGGTATCGGTCCGATAAATGAACTAGGCAGATATTAACAACATATATTTATTTCCGGCCGTTTGTCTGTCGGGAGGAAGGGGTGTGTGGCTGTGTAGTATTGTTTTGGACATGACAGTGATAGTAAGGCAGCATTGTGGGCTGTTTAACTGAAGCGGATAATGTCAGCGGTGAGGTAGTTTTTCATGGTATCGAAAGAAGACACTCGAAAAGAAGTATGCAATACTTGCAACGTCAAAGTAATGTGAGGAGGATCAAATCATTCAACATCAGTTTGATGTGTCATCTGAAAAACCACCAACTGGAGGTTCACAAACTTTGGCGGGAAGCTAACGCTGCTAAAGTTAATTTTCATTTTGTACAGAATTTGATCATCTTAACTTAATTTTTTAAAAACGATATCGGTAAATATTGGTTATTGGCCATTGCAAAAATATTAATATCGGATATCGGTATCGGCCAAAATGTTCATATCAGTGCATCCCTACCAAGTATATATCATCCATTTTATGTATCTGTTTTTAATCCTCTTTATTTTCTTCTTTTCTCCTTATATTTTTCTTTCTTTCTATCTTTAAACTTTTGAATTTCTAGCTAGAAAATTTAAATCTTGTGTATCACATCTCTACTCAGTCTGGTCTAACTTTAATGTTTTACTGTACATGGTCCCTAACAAATGAATTATAAAAAACAAAAAAAACAAAAAAAAAAACAATAGCATTCTTCTTCACAGAGCCAGGATCATCACAAAATACCTCCAGAATTAAGGAGAGAAAAGAATGAATCGGCCTGCTGTGAGTCCAGACCTCAACCCAACTCAACATTTGTTCACAGCTTGGGCATTCTGTACGTGCTAGAATGACCAACACAAACAGGCTGGTTGATCATGAGAAGTCATCACCATGAAACCTCAACCAGCATGAGCAGGCAACTCGGGTTGAGACAGAACAGATAGATGATTGTCATCAACTCTTGTCCAACAGCTCCTGTTAAAACTTGCTGACTTAGAGAAGGAAAACATTTAAAACCTCCAGGACAGCATCTCTCTTGGACCGGAGTTGCCTACCCCTGCTCTAAAGGGATGTAAACATCTTTATAAGAGAACAATCTAACTAATTTAAGACAGAGATGAGTTTTTAAAGATAATGTAAAATGGTAGATCGGGAAATAGCAAGCGAGCAAAACAAATCAGAAGATAAGAGACATATACTTTACGTTAATGATGTTTAATTACAGTAATAATGTTTCAAACACTTACATTTACTCTGGTTAATTTTGTTCAAATGCGTGTAAAAAAGTAGCTCTAACATGTCTGAACATCACAGTTTGTAGGCTCGCTAAGTGCTCGTTAATGAAAACAGAATGAATACAGAATTAGTGAGACTATCAAGTAAGCAAGCAATGCAATATTTATGAGCTGATTAAACTGTGTACATGGTCTGAGAGGAGTGTGATTGGCCAGTGGGCCGCCTCTTAGTTTTTTATGCTAGGAGCCAGACGTCTCTCCTTGTTAATTATTTAGATCTTTTCTTTGTGTGACAGTGCATGTTTGAGAGGGGTGTGTGACTGAATTATTAAGGTTATGTGTATACAGCCAAGGCTGAGATCTTTTTAGAGGGGTCACTGGCCACCAAATAACATTATTAAATTGCCATTTTGTGCTCTGCGTGTGTGTCTGTGTGTGTGTGTGTGTAAATGCATCAGTGAAGGGATCCTTGGGGACGGATGGAGCACCAAAAGGCCAGACTGATGGAAAGATAAAGACAACACGACACAGAAAAGGATGTCTTTCTTACATATTTTCATTATTCTCATTTTCTGTGTCCTTTCACTGTGAATGAATTGCCATCTCTGGCTGTATAGGACCTGAAAGAGATGCTGGACAGGTTAAGGTGTGAAACAGCCATGCTAATTGCTAAGCTAATTGCGTTTCTGAATGCATGTTAGCACACAGTCAGCAATTTCACAGCAAACAACCATAGCCTAAGCTGTGAGCAATAACCACCTAAGCCTCTGCGAGGAAAGCACCGGGCTCCTGTCAGACAAGGTTAGTGGGCGGTTTGGAGAGAGGGAAGCAAGCAGTGATAAAGAGAGGGAGAGATGATGGGCAGTGGAAGAGGAGGGTAAGGAAGGATGGATAAAAGGTGTGACAGCATTCTTTATAATTACTCATATCTGTCTGGCCACACTCAATCCCTGGACAATATTCATCTGACAGACAGGATTGCCCTAATTCAAACTACAAACACTCGTAGATGCACATCTTGAATCATTTAATCACCCGTCTGCTGAAGAACCTCTCTCTCTCTGAAACAGATCTCTCAATATTAGTTTTTTAACTCATACAAAATAACGAGTCTGAAGAAGTTTATGCTGTTCGATTTTAAGGTACTCTCACATTAAGCAAAGCTGACATGCAGAAGTGTTTCAGCAAGCTCAAAGTTTTTTCCCTCATTAATCTCCTTTAGTCTTGCTTTAAGCTGCGCTGGGACTGACAACAACATGACGTCAAAGCACAGCCTTGACATTCATTACAATAAGACCTGTGTTTTTGGAGTGCGCCTTAAAGTGCTCTTAACAAGAAAAACAGGCAGAAAACTTGATCTTCATTTAAATGCTCGTGTTTAATAGTCAGAAACATTCCTCAGAGATTTTGCTCCATATTGACATGATAGCATCACACAGTTGCTGCACATCCATGATGAGAATC
>JAOXYM010000015.1:23368573-23385960 GCA_028567055.1 Leptatherina wallacei | reverse complement strand
CCATCTTCTATTGTCCAGTTCTGGTGAGTCTGTGTGAATTGTAGCCTCAGTTTCCTGTTCTTAGCTAACAGGAGTGGAACCCGCCGGTGTTGTCTTCTGCTGCTGTAGCCAATCTGCTTCAAGGTTTGATGTGTTGTGTTTTCAGAGATGCTATTCTGCATACCTTGGTTGAAACCAGAGGTCATTAGAGTTCCAATTGCTTTTCTATCATCTCCAACCAGTCTACCCATTCTCCTCTGACATCAACAAGACATTTTGGTCCAGACAACTGCTGCTCACTGGATATTTTTTCTTCTTCAGACCATTCTGTGTAAACCTTAGAGATGATTGTGTGTGAAAATCCCAGTTGGTCAGCAGTTTTGGAAATCCTCTGACCAACAACTATGCCACGTTAAACTCACTTAAATCCCCTTCCTTCTTCAATTTAATGCTTAATTTGACCAAGTCTACATGACTGAATGCATTGAGGTTGCTGCCATGAGATTGGTTGATTAGCTATTTGCACAATTGGTTCAACAGATGTACCTAATAAACTGGCCAGTGAGTGCATGTGTAGTAGGCCTACTGTTTATTTTAGAATGGTGATGGCTTTAGGTAGGAAAGGGGGAAAAGATTTTGATACCGGCTGGCCTCTGCGCCCGTTCTCTGGGACTCTGCTGAACACATCTGCTTTCGTGTCTACAACCTACATAGTCTACATGATGCCCATCACTGATGGATGGTAGTTGCACCATTCACCTCGTGCATTGTGCAGACACAGGTGTCACCTGCTCGACTTTACACGGGTGCAGGAATCACAACACTCTCCAGAGAAGATCTCATCTCAATGAAGAACATGTCCTGAGATCCCTGCAACAATCTTCTACACCCCCGTCGCTCTGTCCCCTATACTCATCCATTTTCCATCTTCTTGCTTCCACCTCCCCCACATCTGTGTCTGGATCAGCAATCCTCTTTGTTATCTCCCTGTTTGTTCTTATTCCTGCCGTTTCCTCTCTATATTCTGGACAGGTTGTGATATTCGAGATTACACACACTGTCCAACACCTGCAGGAAACATGTCTTTGCAGATGCGACCTTCATGTTAATAGACTAGCCTGAGCTCCTCATGGGCACAGAAAAGCAAATTAATCTGAAGGTGAAAGCAGGTTTGAAATATTCTAAAGGAAAGAATATTTGTCTCACACAGCTAAAGTAAACACTTGTGTATGTAGCACCACAGTCAGGGCTATTAGGGAAAGCTGTGTCACTGCACTTACAAACACTAACAACGTAAACAGACAAATGTTAATGAAAAGGGGCAAAGTGACTTCTTTTGGCAACCATTTAGCCTAGCATTTAGCCTAGCGCAGAGGTAAACGCTGCTGCCATGGGAATGCTAATGAAGGTAAGAAAAACAAAGCCTGGTTAATGAGAGCCTTGAGATAAGAGAGCAGAGGCTAGGACACACACACAGATACACACACAGCTCATACTCTTCTACGACACTAATTAGACAGGAAGGACTATATGTGGAGGAAGAGCTAACTAACCGTCCACATCAATACTGCAGTGTGCAGCCCTGTCTCCGCCACTGGCCTCAAAGACGCGAAGAGAGCTTGAGATGAAGAGGAGGAGGAGGAGAGAAGAGGCAAATTAGAGCGAGGGCAAGACAAGGAGGGCAGAGAGAAATAAATCTGCAGGAATGAAAATGAATTCATGCCAGCTGTGATGCACAGGGTCAGGGTTTTTCTAATATCCACACCCAGCAACTCATATGAGTGCTGACCCTCAGGATCTACGGGTTAAGGGTCAGCTCGTGCATCACCACATACCGACACCTGTCTATACATAATCTACACACGTAATACATGTAGAGATCCAGTCTACATTTCTAATATAAAAACAGCCACATCGTGTGACCTTAGCCGTTCTCTCTTTACGTAAACGACCATCTCCGTTCACCTACTACATCTCAGATTCGACCAAAGTATGCGTGAGGGTACAGGCATAAACATGAGACACTCACAAATTAATGCAACAACAGCAACAGCAATCAGCCCTCACACTCTGTCTCAGAAGTCTGTTCACACATGGGCTCAATTGGACATTTCTCAGACTTCATGCTGTCAAGCTGGCAGGGTGATGATATGTGTGCAAAGTTTGGTCTGTGTGATGCGGACATTTGTGCTCTCACATATAACTCCTCCATTTCAAGGAGGGTAAAAACGGAGTACAAATGAAACGGTTTTACAGATGCACAGATGTTTCCAAGCCTCTGTAAGAAACAGAACAAAAAAAAAAGTAATCAAGTGGTCTGATTTTACTTTTTAAAAGGGCTCATAAATGGTCGATTTCTTAGGGTGTTTTGTATGTTCAAACTGAGCATATTTTTGCTTTCATTATTAAACCTGCTTCTATGTACTAATGCATTGAAAAGAATTCTTTCAAGTTCTGCCAAGGCCAAGTATTTAGTTAAAGCAAGAGAAAAGTATTGGTCTTGGTTAAATTCTGCAGGACTTGAGAGTTAAATACTACTATTATACTCACAATTCTATCATTCATAAGTTAAGTATATTTGCATTAAGCCTTCCACGTTCACTGAAAGTTTCGTTAACACAGCTGAGGCAGAATATCAGAGGCTTGCATGTTAAATATTTTTTAGAGAAAGGTTTTGACCAATCAAACTGAACTATAATACCAGTACAAGATATTCATGAAAACCCGTCTATCGGTCGTCAAGACATTTCATTCAAGAAAACAAATGTCAATTTCAGGAGACCTCATCCTAATGATCCCCAATGGATTACCAGTCATTAGTATATATCATTAAAAAGGTGTAATGTTACATAGAAGTTGCATATCCAACTACATACGTGTTGAGTGACATGTCCTGCATTTGGTCATATTTAATTTATAACTACATGGCAATTAACAAAGCCTGATAAGTGCTCTGTGGTTACATAAAAATAACTTTTTTTTTCATTATTGGCTTCCTATCCACAAAGGTTTTATTGCACTTATGATTACAAGCATATTTAGCAACTCTTGACTCATATATTATCTTTCACCTCACCTGGAGTAACTGTCTCCACAACCAAATCTTTCCTGTCTGCTTTGAATGCCAGAACAATACAGAGATGATGTATCTGTCACAGGATCTATGGGAAAAAAACACTTAGAGGCTGCATCTTATGATGTGGAGAAAACCAAAGAGCAGAAACATTTGGACACCACTGAGAGGAGTGGTTAGCATGTGAGCAGATTTTGCAGGAGAGACTATTGTGGTATAAAAAAAATCAAAACGAAAACACAAATATCCGTAACAAAGGTTTGGTTTTTGAAGTTAGAGCCTTACCTTCCAGACACTCCCTTCTCCCATCTCCACCGCCAGTCTTTCTGCTTTTGACACTCAAGGAATACTAACCACTGGGCTTTTCTCCTCCCAGGGCTTGACCTGATATTGCTGCCCCCCCCCCCCCCCATCCACAAGCCTGAGGCGATGGCTGAACTTAAACTGGGTTAGAAATAGAAATGGATAAAGGTGCTCTGACACCAGACACAGCAGTATAAACTTAATAAGCATCCAGCTAAGGTTTGGCAAGTGACTAGCACTTCATCTTCCTCTTTTGCTCTCGCTATCCATCCATCCATCAAATCTTTATCTTCCATTTTCTCTCCCTCTGTTTCAATCCCTCCCCCTCTTTTGCAATCTATGGCCCCTTTTATCTCTCTCTCCCTTTTTATATTTTTCCCTATTTTGCACCCTCGCTCCTCCATTTTTCACTCTCTTGTACAATCAATCAGCTCTGAATTACTCATTTACTCTGTCTCTCAGAGCTGCATTTTCTCTCTGCCACAGACGACTCTGTTAATTTTCTCGCCTCCCTTACTCTGGCTCTTTCTATACGCTGCTTGATAAAATCAGATGCTATTTGTCTATTAGGGGCCATGGGGATATTTAATAAAGGGCCCGTAATAACTGCGTGGTTTCAGGTGTGTGTGAAGGAGCGCACATTTAGGAGAATATCCCTCCATTTTCCACTTTGATGTGGAAATGAACATGTCCGATGTGGAGGCTGATGAAAAGTCATCTCGGCACTGATGGTGAATGTCGCAGTTAATTTTCTATTTAGCTACAGTAACCCTAACCAACTCTAATTGATTAGGTGATCAAAAGTAATTGGTATTAGGCAGGAGAAATGGATTCATTTGTCTTTTATGAATACTAATTGACCCCAGACTGCCCCTGTGCCCACACCTCCCTCCACCCCACTCCATTGCTCCTCTGCAATCCTTACTGGACATTTCAGTCATTGTGCAGTCTTCATGTTGCATCAATCCTCTGTATGTACGTGGGTGGTTGTGCATTGTGTTTGTGTGTTTTGCTTTTCTACGCATGATTAAGTATTCATGTCTCAGCTGCTGCTGCCCCCCCCCCCTGTCTCCACGACAAAACCAAACAATTCCTTTTGACATCCATTTGGTCTGACTTTGTGAGAACCTGAATGTGGGTGTGCATTGCTGAGAAGTCCAATGTACCAGCATGTCCATTTTTGAGGCAAATTGCAGCAGCAGAAATGGCATTTCCTTGAAAATGAATGTAGGATGGATTTAAAGAGTCTAAACCATCATTCCCGTTGTCCATGTCTGGCCTTTGTACGAGCTATTAAAAAGAAAAGACAAACGAACAATATAGCCTAGAATCAAAGAAAATGTATCACTCTTTGAGGCCCCTGCTGAGCTTCCAGCACTCGACTACAAACAGTTTGGTCCCTCTCCTGCACACATACAAGAAAATTACCAAAAGACAACCCAAACAGACAAAAAAAGAAAAAGAAAGAAGGGATGCTTGCATAGATGTTCAGGAGTGAAGTCTGCCTCATTCATCTAGCTGAGTTATGAAGGAGTAGTGACTGTTACCACAATAAATCCACTACACAGCCAGATATTACTTGATGCTGATCAGATTTATCTAGCTTGTCAGACAAATTCATCTTTATCTACAAAAATGAAATGAAAAATAACTTATCAACCGGAAGGAAATGTTTAAGTAGGTTTGTTTGTTTGTTTTATGGAAAAAAATATAATAAATTGACAGTCAATGCCTTGCTGCAGAAGGTGGCGGCTGGTGGAAGGAATGATCTGTCAGGCTGTGTACTTCAACAAGCCTCTGACTGAACATATCCAGCTGTTTCTTCACTTTGTTGTGTAGAGGGTGTAAAGAATTGTGCATTATGTCCAGCAGCTTGTGCAGCATTTTCTCTGGACAATTAGCTCTGCTCCAGCAGCTCCAGAGCTATACCCAGCACAGAACCAGAACTTCTTGATTAGTTTATTTCAGTCTGTTTAAGTCTCTGGCTTTGATGCTGCTGCCCCAGCAGATTGCACTTTCCACAGCAGACTTAGAAGATATGCAACATCTTGGTGCAGACTCTGAATGATCGTAGCTTCATTAAGAAGCAGAGTCGGCTCTGTCCCCTGCAGATGCTTCTATGTTGCATTTCCAGTCCAGTCTGTTGTCCAGCTGAAATCCAAGATACTTGTATTCCTCAACTACTCCACCTCTTTTCCCAGGAAGTAAACTACTATGTTTTCTCCTGTTCCTCCTGAAATAAACAAACATCTATGTTGTTTTGTTTGTATTCAAGATCAGATAATTAGCTGCATTTCCATTACAGTTTTTCACAAAATAAAAGTGATATTTCTGAAATTTCGACAAAGTACAATTGCGATTTGCCGGTGTTTCCATTAAATGGTCGTTAGCACATAGGCCGCATTTCACTATTGTTTGTTATCAAGGATGGAGGTTATATGTTTCTGTTTAATTATTTGTAAATAGATTCCCGTCACTGTTCATAAATTCTGCGCCATCTTTACTGTAAACAAACTGGTCACGTGACCTCACGATGTCATGTCCGGTGAAGTGGAAATGCGGAAAAGGTGTTTCCATTACACTTTTTCGAAATCAAAAACCACCTCATGAGAGCGTAAAAACCTTTTTTTAAATGTAGGTGTTTCCATTACCAGATTTTTATTGCGATATTTAGGTTTTGCGCAATTCTAAAGGTAATGGAAACGCAGCTATTGTTTCTCACTGACCAGTTCTCTGTACTCAGCTTCTTGTCCATCACTGATACTCCCCATAACTGCAAAGTAATCAGAGTATTTCTGCAGATTACAGGACTCAGAGTGGTATTGGAAGTCTGAGGTGTTCAGTGTGAAGAGAAATGGTGAGAGTACAATTCCTTGTGGTGCTCCTGTGCTGCTGACCACCATCTCAGACACACAACCTTTCAGTCTCACAAACTGTTTGTTAGGTAGTCATAAATCCAGGCGGTTGTAGAAGTATCCACCTGGATTTTATGGAGCTTCTCACAAAACACAGCAGGTGTTAGACTCTGGGAAATAAAAAAAATATGAGCCACTGATCAGAGTAACAGAATGTAACATTTCTCATGGTGCCAATTTATGCGTTTTGGATGATCAGCCACCAAACAAAAGTAATTAGGCAGTGTGCCCCTGACATGATGGTTGGTCTTGGTTGGGAAATGTTGACAATATACACATACTGTATATACATTTTCTAAAAATAGCAAATGAGCAGTGCTCATCTCTGGCGATTGGGCTGTGAAATTCTCCATAAAATATTTTTCTGCCACAGCTCAGTCAGGGTACATGGCACACAGATTAAAAAAAAACAAACAAACAAAAGAAAAAAACACCACCACAACCACAAGACAGTGTGAACACTTTCTGCCTTTTTCTGGCAATGTGTTCATGGCAGAAACACAAAAATACAAATGAACACCGCCAGGAGCTCAAAGACATTGGGGCTATAAGGCTGTCATGGCAACCACTCTGCAAAAGGTGTGATTGGTCAAAGGAATGACATGCATAAAAATGTTTGCTGAGAGTAGGTATGTAAATTCAAAGCACATAACAGGAACACTGTGGAGCACACACATACACGGTCAAGCTTTCTCAGGAAATAGAAAATACATCAAAACCTGTGTATCATAAAAAATGAGTAAATGGACAAATATATACTGACAAGGCAGAGCAAACATTAATTAGTTAATGCCATAATAAAGAAAGTGGCAAGCTGGTTTCGATGGTCTAAACACAGAGATATTTAATTAAAAATATGCAAATATGCTCACAGTTGGGAGGTTATCAAATTTAACTTAACAGAAAAAAAAAATCTTTTCTGACTACATTTCAATTACAGTCTGTGTGCACATTTTTCAGCAGCTCCACTGGAACAGACAGAAGGAAGATATAACACCAAGTTTGTCTTTGACTAAATGATAACTGTGCTGGCTCCAGCAGTACACTGACAAAATTAAACATCAACATTATTAATTACGAGGAAAATCCTCCAAACTCCTTTAACCCTTTAAAGCCCAACCAAGGAAAAACTGGGGAGAAAAGTCAATTTAAAAAAAATCTGAAGTCTTTATTTGGCCCTTAAACAAAATGTGGAAAATAATTAACAATTTTTTGGGGGGTTATATCTACCGTCTATTACCATGTGACATGTCAAAATTATTGTAGTGCAGTCTTATGCTTCCAGGTATCCATTAGGGGGCAGAAGACAAGTATCATATTGTAAACTGCAGAGTTTTGAGCAAAGTTTTTGCCATAAAGTGATGCAAAATGTCTCAGAAACTTGTGTATCAAATATGATTTGTTTGGCTTTATAGGGTTAAACCCTGATAATAACACTTAATGGGAAAATAATTAGTGAGATGAATATTTTTCCTAAACGATCACACATTTAAGTTTCTTTTCCACTGGAGAAAAAAAAAGCCACTCATGTACTGCATGTATTCTTAGATCTTTATGACCATGTTTATGTGGACGACTGAAAAGTACAAAAGGGGGCCGCCCTGTATCGTTTATTGCTGCTGCGCTGACAGGACATTCTTATCATATCGCAGACCCCTGTAGCCCTAGCGGGTCCCCGGTGCTCAATTAGAGAAGAAGTAAAAAAAAAGTGGTCAGGACTTGGAAAATGATCGATCACTGTGACCCCATGTGTGTGTTACATATATATGTAACATGTCAGGTTATGAGCAAGGCCAATACATTAACTAACACGTTTGTCAACCTAGACATTCCCCGACAATCCCATGGTGACTTGAACATTTAGGCTGTGGGTATTTTAGCTGCCTGGGTAGGCAAAACTGTTAGCTTTACACGCACTAACAGTTCTCTATTATATTGATGACTTCGTATTCATCTTTCTTTTTAGGGACAAGCACTTCTTCATGGACATTGCACCACGTGGTTCAAATTACACTAGTGTGTTGAGGTTAAGATCTATGCAAATCGGGAACAGCTATCCGAGATCTGCATAGGAAAAGGTATAGCGCTCTGAATCCCCCTGCATTACCCTAATTAATCATTCATACTTCACATCTACATATTCAAATGACCTGAGATCCACTGCAAGTGGGGGGAGGTGATGGAGGATTAGATGGGAGGGTAAGTTACAGAAAAGAGGAGAGAAGAATGTGAAAAAGTCACAAGACAAAGAAAACAGACTTCTATATGGGGGATTTGTGAAATAGTTTTCTTCCAGAGTCTCGACCTCTTCTTCAGTCCCTCGATGCAACCAAACAGTGCTGCTGCTAGCAGTTAGCTTGTGACCATGCACTGTGGTCTGCATTAGCACTTTGGTCTCATGGTTGCTTTGAAAAAGCCTTGTGCTGTCAGAACCAAAGCACCAAAGTCTTTATGGCCACAGCTGACAGATTCCAACCTCTGCCCTATTAGTGGACTGGGAGCCTCCGTGTGCTCTTCTTTCTGTCTCACTGTGCCTCATGTGAGGGCCTTGATTAGGGCTTCAGGGAACCAGAAGACAGAGAGCGTGGTGACAGACAGAAAGAAAGAAAGAAAAAAGCCACGAGACAAGAGACAAGCACAAGAAAGAGAGGCAGTAGGAGAGAAAGGAAGAATCAAGATATTGAAACAAAACTGAAAGTGAACATTGGTATGGCCATATTTGATGTATTAATCGTGTATTTGGAAATTATTCAGACCCCCTTCAATTTATCACCATTTGTTAAATCACTGTCTTATGATTCACAGCAATTGTTGCAAATGTACTAAAAAAGAAAAACAAACATCAAATTGACAGTAATATTAAGACTTCTTGCTCAGTACTTAGTAGAAGCACCTTCTTACAATCTTGAGTTTTCTTGGGAGTGGTCTAACAAGTTTTCCCACATGGATTTGGAGATTTTCTGCCACTCTTCTCTGCAGATCCTCCCCAGCCCTGTCAGGTTGGATAGGGCACTTTGAGATAACCAGCTGGGTTAAAGTCAGGGCTCTGGTTTGGCCATTTAATTACATTTAGAAAGTCATTCCTAAGCTGCTCCAGTGTTGTTCTTGGTTGTGTGCTGAGGGTCATTGTTGCGCTGGAAAGCGAACCTTCGACTTATGTCTGAGTTCCTCAGCACACTGGACAAGATTTGCATCCAGAACACCTCTGTAGTTTGCCAGGTTAAATTTCCCCTCAACTATGACCAATCACTCATTCCCTGCAAAAAACATTCTTGTTTTTATCAGAGTGGAGAATCTTGTTTCGGTCAACTGTGAGTCCTTGATGTGGTCTTAAAGAAGATGCTTCCATCAGGCCACTCTGTCATAAAGCTCTGATTGGTGGAGGGCTGTAGTGATAGTGGTCATTCACAAACTTTCTTTCATCTCCGCACAGGATCTCTGGAGCTCAGTCAGAGTGATTTCTTGGTTACCTCTCTCACCAAGGCTTTCTTCCCCAGATGGGTCAGTTTGGCCAAGCAGACAGCTCATTGAAGAGTCCTGGTTCTCCCAAACGTTTTCTATTCATAAATTATGGAGGTCACTATGCTTTTGAGAAAGTTCAGAACAGCTGATTATTTATTCAATTTTTAAGCCTTGCTCAAATCTGTACCCTATCACAATCCCCTTTCTGAGCTCTTTGTGCCATTCCTGTGATCTCACAGGTTAGTTTTTGCTCTGAAATGCATTGTGAAGAGTGAGGCCTTAAACAATGCGTCTTTTCAAATCATGTCCACTCAATTCACTTTAACACAGCTGGACTCCAATGGGGAGGTAGAAAGGAATTGTCTCAAAGGTGATCAAGAGAAATAAACAGCACCTGAGTTGAATGCTCAAGTGTCAAAGGGTCTCAATACTTACGTACATGTCAGATTTCCCTTTTTCTTTTTCCATAAATGTGCAACAATTTATATAATTCTGTTTGTGTTGTTACAGGTTACTGTGTGCAGACTAATGGGATGGCGCCCCCCCCCCCTTATTTTAGCATTACACTGCAACACAACAAATGGTGAAAATACCGCCCCTATAAATGTCGTCAGTGGATAAGTAAGGAAGGTATTAAACTATTAGACAGTGAACAGAGAAAAGAAGGAATAAAGACGTTCAATAAAGAAATGATAGATGGTTAGGGAGCAGATGGAGGTGAACGACTACATGAAAGGCATATGGTGCAAAGTGAGGGCTGCACTAACCTGTGTGTTATTGATGTTGTGTATGAACCGCACTCTGTTATCACCTATCGGTATCCCCTGGGCTCCTCACACAAGACAATGCATGGATCCCAGTGGAGCTATTGAGCTGGTGTACTTGGGGCATTGGTTGGCATCTAACACTGTTTGATTAGGTTTAAGAATAAAAAAGATACATGGTTAGATTTAGGAAAAGATAGTGGTCAGGTGTAAAGAAAGAGCCTCATAAGATAAGGTATGTTAAATGATGACTTACTGCGTATGGACATTTACACGGGTAAAAGACCCCATCGGCTGATTTCTCATGCCGAAGGGTCCTGACCAACTTTTTCTGTCTCAGCCTACAAAGGCTTAAACTTTAATCTTATTCAAGACCTTTTTGTTTTGTTCAATATATTATGTTATAAAATTTATGGAAAATGATCTATTTTGTAATTGCTGGGATAGGGTCCAGCTTCCCTGTGACCCTGAATTGGACTAGCGGTGTAGAAAATTAATGAATGAGCCATTTTCAGCCCTTGTACCTAATATGTTTATTATTACCCACATTAAAAAGAGAGGTAATGTGAGACATGCCAATAAGGCTGCACTATTTAAAGCCCTATTGCTGATTTCCCTAATATTTCTATGGTCAAAAGATCAATTACTTTTTAAATTACTTAAAAATAAGGATTCAACATTTTTACAACAGTATTTTAGACTGCATATTAACTTAGACTTCCCCCAACATTCAATTTACAATAACTTGAAACTGTAAAAATCCGACTGTCCAAACATTCAAATCATGACAAAAGATAGTAAAAGTTTGTATGTTTGTTTTAATTCTCCAAATATATTGTCAATGATCTATTATGCAGGTAACTTTGGATTGTTTTAAAACTAGTTGTCACTTCTTTTTTTAAGGGGTTGGGGGTTAGACTTAAAAGCACAAATACTTAAAGTTGTGGGGAAAATAGGCACAACGCACCCACAAACTATCAAACATACTGCACATGAGAGGGACTCAGTTAGTTGGAAACTAGGTAAGGGGACTAGAGACAGGAGATGTCTAGTTGTGGAGGAAGGACAGTCAGGCTTGGCTGATGACCGGGTGGGTTGGCTGGCTGATGAACAGAAAGCCCGCCTGTCAGTGGGAGCCTGTAATTGAGGGTGGGTGTGAGCTTCCCCCATGGATTCCCTTTATTCTCTGACAGCTGTAGAACAGTACAGGCTGTTTGCACAGGGCCACAGTAAAAATCATCTGCTCCTGTACATTTTCCTATTAACCTAGTTTACTCAAACAATATCTAGTCCAAGTATCAGAAACAAATACTTTTGTACATTTTGTTGCAAAACATTATGTATAATTCAGGACTGACTGATCTGAGGTGGCTTTGACAGCAAGAATAAAAAGGACTACTTTCTCTGAAGAAGTCGGCCTTCACCAATCAGAAGAAGAAACCAAGCGAGACATTTACTTAGAAAAAAATTAAGTTTTATTAAGGAATGGAAAAATAACTCTTTATATTCACTTTCTATTCGGATCCATAGCCGAGTGGTGTGTTGGTAAAGTGTAGCTCTCAAGGGAATAGGCGTGTGATCCCACAGTGCTGCTGGTTGAAAGGGAACTCACATCTACCAGTGCATCAAATCAACCGCATCCGCATCAATGAACCAGACTTAAGTGAATTTCAGTTTAACATTTGCTCAATATGTACCAGATCATATGTCTTTATAGCTGTCTTTTTCTTTCTTTCTATTCTGTTTTGTTTATATCAAAAATGAAAGTGCACATAACATAAAAAAAAAGACTGCTATTCTCTTTGCTTTTATTGTCTCCCACTTTCTGCCCATTTTAAAATCAAAGTGAATTTGCTGCTTACTGCATTTATTTAACTTTCACCGAGCGACACACTTCCCAACCTGTCCACACGCAATACACCTGAGATGCCTTTTCCTGTAACACGCTCGGAGATGTGAGAACAAATCTTCTGCAGAGTATAGGTCACAGAGATACCAAGGACCCCCTACCAATTCACATATTTGCTCACAAATGTGGCTTGCCAGTAATGCACTGTTTTTGTCACTGCGGAGGATTTTTGTGGGAGCAGCAGCGAGGTCAGCTTTGGACATAACCAGAGACATGCTCCACTGGACCACGTAGATGAGCTGCTGTCGCTCTAATTGGTTGCAGCGCAAGAATGAAAGCCCAAGACACTGCACTCATATTAGCTTCAGCTTTAAGGACAATAGGCACTGGAAGACCACAACAGCAAAGCAGACAAGAATTAATGATGGTCATTATGGCTGCCAGCAACCACAAACTGTTAATTTTGCACCAGGTTTTTACAAGACGAGTAATTATGGACCAAGTTCACCAGGCTGCATCTTCTGGCATGTAATATTTCCGCTTTTAATGTAACATCTGACACTGAGTTTCAATTTTAGATGTAAGCCCCCCACCTCTAATCTGCTTTGACTAGAGCCTTAGGCTATTTGGCAAAAACATTTATGTTTGTTTGGTTTAGTGCCTTAAATTAGCCCACATCGGGCTGCTCTAAGCCGGACCTGCTTAATGTATCTTGACACTAGAGATTCTCAAACAAGAATCCAAGAGTGTGCAGACATGGCTGTTTGATTCCTCTTTTCTTTTTTCCTTTAGTCCACATGGGAGATTAAAGACTCCTATTTTGTGGATGAGGATATATAAGAGGGAGAACAAGAAAGAAGACGGGGATTTTTTACGTGCAGTAGGTGAGAAGATTTTCAGTAGTCTGTGTTAAAATGTGATGTTAATTGTCGCTGATTATTCTTCCTTTCTCTCTCTCTGTTTTTCTACTCTATAGCATCTGGAAAAAAAAACATTTTCACAGCCAGCATCAAGGAATTTATGTGTACAATCAGATAAACCGCAGCAGAGTCAGAGAGGTTGAGCTCCGAGTTAAGATAATAGCTAAAAAATAGTGAAATCTCATGATATGCTGCTTTTTCCTCTCACCTGCAAGCAACATAGAAACACAAACCAGCAGATGAGCTTCCAGAGAATCCATGTTAGCTTGCATGTGTGCACTTGTTTATGGATAATATGTAAAAGAAGGAAACATGGTGAAAGGCTCACAGATCAGACTGGAGCGTCATCTAAGAGGTTTGGTATTTTATTTATTTCAAACAAAAAAACAACACGGATTAAACAACAGAATAGTTCAAGAAAAAAGAACAGCTACTATGAAGTCCAAAAAGGAACTAGTTATAAAAAAAAGATGCAAAAAAAGAGTGCACGACATTCGCCCACTCTGACAGCCGACTTGGTGAGAATGACGTTGTTTCAGAGAAGCTGACATAGTGACGAGCCTTGACCTTTCAGGTTGAGAGGAAGAGAATGTAGAGGTGGGAATCACACCGTGTGGGAGTGGCTGGGTGACACATACACAGTAGAAAGATGGATGTCCTCATATGCATTTATTCTAGTTCATGTGTGTGTGAGTATGTGTCTTTAAGCACAGGGATTAGTTCCCTCAGCAACAGACTCCTGTCACTGAGGTGTTCCACAGAGAGGCTCAAGAACTCCTTTGTAGCATGTGCCATCACACTGTATGTTGCCACTGCTGGGGTTGAGAGTAGAGATGTAAAGGGGGAGGGGTTTAAGTCAGTTTTTACACTATCTTTTATGTTTATTTATTGTGTTTTATATACCTTTTAGTATATACTAACCTGTGCTGCGAGTTTTTATTTTCTTTTTTTAAGCATTTCTTCTGTTCTTTGTAGGGGAATGAATGTGATGTGATGAAAGTAAGTGAGCAGCAGACCACATTTAATTTCTCTTGGGACTAATAAAGATCTTATCTTTTGTTATGGTGTTGTATGTTATTTTGTATGTTATCGTATCCTATGTTATCATTTTGTTTGTTATCATTTTGCATGTTATTGTATCATATGTTGTCATTTTGTAAGTTATCGTATCCTATGTTATCATTTTGTTTGTTATCATTTTGCATGTTATTGTATCATATGTTGTCATTTTGCATGTTATCGTATCGTATGTTATCGTATGATATTATATCGTATCATATCGTATCCTATGTTATCATTTTGCATGTTATTGTATGTTATCGTATGATATTGTATCGTATGATACTGTATAGTATGTTATCATTTTGTAAGTTATCGTATCCAATGTTATCATTTTGCATGTTATCGTATCGCATGTTATCGTATCGCATTTTATCGTATCGCATGTTATCGTATCGCATGTTATCGTATGATATTGTATCGTATGATATCGTATCGTATGATATCGTATCCTATGTTATCATTTTGCATGTTATCGTATGATATTATATCGTATGATATTGTATAGTATGTTATCATTTTGTATGTTACAATATCATATGTTGTCATTTTGTATGTTATCTTGTCATATTTTATTGTATCATGTTATTGTATCGTATGTTATATTGTATGTTATTATTTTGTAAGTTATCGTATGGTATTGTATGTTCTCATTTTCTATGTTATTGTTTTGTATGTTATCGTATCAAATGTTATCATTTTGTATGTTATCATTTTGCATGTTATTGTATCATATGTTGTCATTTTGTATGTTATGGTATCATATGTTGTCATTTTGTATGTTATGGTATCTTATCTTATCTAGTCTCATTTTGTATTGTCTTGTCGTGTCATGTTATATCACCTTGTATCATATTACATCGCATCTTATCTAAGGTGAACACCTCAGAAACATATTTATCTTACCTTATCTTGTCGTGTCATATCTTATCTAATTTGAGGTGAAAACCTCAGACATAATTATCTTCTCTTGTGATGGCCCTGTGATGGTCCAAAACGACCAGATCATAATCTCCAGTAGTTTCCACTATCAGTAACGGATGCAAAGGCAAATGCACAAACTCAGTGAATGAGCAAATAAAAGAGGAAAGTTACATAAACAAGGAGAAAATTACTAAAACCAATATTCCCTAAAAAGAAGCATTTCACACCTCCATCCTCTCTCTACTCCCATCTCTGTCTCTCACCCTGAAGCTTCCGTCTCCTCCTCTGTCTCCTTGTCTGTTCCTCCGGCTGGGAGAGACGTAACAACTAGTGACATAAGTTAAGTGATTCTCAAACATTTGCACAAAAACCCGGCAGCAAAATGCTGTTGTGCATATGGATACACATATGCACCCACACACATGCACACATATCCACACACACATCGAGACATATCAGTTTAGGAAACTGCCGGGAGTTAGTACTGTACAATCCATCGATGCTCCTGCTGCCCCCGTCTTTATATGTATGAATATGTTTATAGTCTTTGAATATCCATTAGTTCCAGTTAGCTTTTGCTTCATATCAAGAAAATCTTGTGATTTCATGCTGAGGTTATTGTCTTTTTTCCCCCCTCTAATTGTCCCTTTCTTGTTCTTTTCTCTGCTCCCTTGTCTCCAAGATGTACATTTCAAAGACATCAGCATCAAAATATTCATCCCACTCTATACAGATGTGAGGTGTTGAAGGGGCCTCTACACCAGCCAGCAAGAGCTCATAACAAATTAAACTCATATAGTAAGGAGCATTTGTCAGAGTCATCACATGCTCAAATGAAATCCCACACATGTACGTAGGGATAGCACCTAAGTACAGCTGACTGCAGGAGGTGAGGAGCTATCAGAAGCTGAGGGAGACTGTTCCTGTGAAGATGTAGCTCTTGAGTGGACGGAGCAGCTCTGCTGTCGTGGCCAGAGCCAGATGAACAAAAACCTCAAGAGTAGTTTACAACTCACACTGTGCCCATCACAGATGTAGGAGGTGATGAATGCTTAAACTGTAAATATAAATTAACTTAGCACAAACAGTAAGGAAATTTGTATCTGTTTAATCATTTCTTGGTGTAATAAATCTTATACCCTTTGAAAGTCACTTTATTTCCCTTTTAAATGGAGCCCCATTTGCAAGGAAAATACATATGATTTATATGATGAGCAGCACAGTTGAGTATGTGAGCTGCACCCATGAAAAACTTCTCAAATCTCCTCTGCCAATGCCAAACAGCTTATTCTGCTATTGACTCGTGTTCTGTGTTGTTTATTGGACTTGATGATGACTGTAATTTAATGATTTATCAATTTAACAAATAGGGGCATGTGGAAGAACCATACACAACCACAACAGTCTGGTAACTCCTCCTCATGTTGGTCAGCAGCTTGACAACACTCTGCTGTGGGATGGCATCCCTTTCTTCAACCAGCATTTGTTGCAAGTCAGCCAATCACTCTGGCACCAACAACACACCTAAGCTGATCTCACAAATGTTTGATGGGGGTTGAGGTCAGGACTGCAGCTCTTCCATCCTCCCCACTCCTAAATTCTAGAGGTAGTCTCTAATTAACCCCGCTCTGTGGAGGAGAGGTTTGTCATCTTGGACAGTAAGAAAACAAGGCTTGTCATCATTGGAGACAATCTCAATAAAGAGAGATATGAAGACCAGATTTTACTACCATTATTAATTCCATATTTCCTCAGACCAGGAACAAACTCTATCCCACAAACTGACAATGAAATAAAATGAAAATGCTTAATGACAACAATCGCCTACACAGAGCATTTCTTGCATTTCTGATGCAAATTTCAATTTTTGGAAGAAAACTTTTTTTCTCCATCATTGAAATGTTAGAATTAGTTTGGAAGCTCATCATAACATCACAAGGAGAAACTGCTGAACTGAAATTCATTCACGGAATCTTTCTTTTAGATATTTGACATTAATACTTTCAGTTAGTTATAGAAACAGCATGTATTGAGTCGATCGATCGATCGATCGATCGATCGATCGATCGATAGATAGATAGATAGATAGATAGATAGATAGATAGATAGATAGATAGATAGATAGATAGATAGATAGAT
>JAOXYM010000015.1:23345606-23364269 GCA_028567055.1 Leptatherina wallacei | reverse complement strand
GACATAAACATACTCATGCATATACGGAGGGAAAAAAGCCAGTTGTATAAATGACAAGTAGCAAACATTTGGCCTCTCGACTTCCTGAATGGCAGTAATTGTGTTTTGGAGCTGAATGACTGACAGGGTTTGAGTGGCAGAAATGAGTGTGGTGGAAAGGTCGTTTAGCTCGTTATGACTAGCAGGTAGCGGCAGTTTAGATGCAGCAGCCATGATTGGACTATTGAGTTGCAGCCTTCTTGATTCCTCTATTGTTCCTGATGCGGAGCTTGAATATGAGAGGGAATTTGACACTTTTATACCACTTGTGTGTGTGTGCATATGCGTGCTGACAACCCCCGGATGTCGTGAGTCAGTGTTTCAGAAGGCTCATTCCTGTTTGACGCCCACAGCCCACATCTCCGGCTAAATGGGTTTGCTTTTCAAATGTCAGATGATGGTGGGAGAGTGAGTGAGGCAGCCCTCTGACGAGAATATGATTGTTTTCCCAGAAAAACGAAATGAAAGGAAAGAAAGAGGGAGACCAAAGGGAGATGAAGACTGCTTTCCATTATTAGTCTGGATCATTCTACTGACAGAGGAAATAGTGAGGCACTCTCAGTCTTCTGATCGATCCTTCCTCTCTGGGAAGATGGCCAGCACAATACTCTTTCTCTCCATCCATTTCCTTCTTTCTCTTGGTTTTATCCCTCTCTTTTTATCTGTGTTTGTCGTGTGGTTTCTATTATGTTTTCTTAGATAATTGCTTTTCTTTGCAAATAATTTGTGAAGTCCTTTGCCAATAAGTAAATGGTCATGACAGATTTTTTTTTCTTACAGCCCTGTGAAACTGAATCCAGAGTTCAGTTCACGACATGTGATAAAAGCAAAATACGACGGGGAGTTTTGCACTTTAAGGGTGTCAGTGAGTGAGGGTGTATGAGTGTGTGTGTGTCATTTTGATGGTGGTGCTTTCCAGGAGCCTAAAGGCAGTGACTGAATACACATTCTTTAAGGTCACGGCAATAAAAACCAAGAAAGCACTGATGAAATATGATTCGAGTCAAATATATTTATTATTCTACTTGCTACAACTCGCTATGAGCTCAGGCATTTAATTGAAATTTCTAAGCATGCGTATCTCAACAACAGTACATCTCCCAGTGTTTAATGGGCTTCTGAAGTTTAGATGAAGTGAAGAATAAAACTTCAATATATAAGGGACTGGAAGCGAGCCATCATTCCTCACTGATAAATTAAAACACTGCTCTGCTGGGCTCGTAATACGATGTTAAACTTCACAAGACATTTGAAAAGCACTTTTGTATTTTTCCTTTCCTCGTGCATGCTTTTCATAGAGTAATTAGGCACATCTTTTGAAAGAAGGTGGGCTTCGGCTAAATGCTTCTTGAAGGGGGATAGCCAATATACTGTTTAAGTGACAGCATTGATATTTGTATCATATTATCAAATGTGCTGAGGAAATAAGAACAGCAACCATGTAATAAAGTGGTGTAAAGCTCTGGGGTGCCTCAAAGTGCACATTAAACTGCAACCTCATTCCAAGGAGCAGCAGGGTATGTCAACTGGATGGCATGATGATGACTGAAAATGTCTCTCTGGTCGGCTTAGAATGGGTTAATACAATGCAACAAATCACAGGAAGGAATTTAAAGGAATAACTTCGGATATCACGTAATGTGGCATTGATAGATATGGCAAGCAAATGGTATGTGTTTTTTTTTATCTTTTAAACAACTGACACATATCACTTATGTTTTAAATAATTCTTAAATCGATATCTGGGGGGGTTTGGATTGATGCTTTCACAACAGAATCAGTCTAAAAGCCGTTGGAAACATTTTACAGATGTTTACCATCATATTAATAAAAACAATGTGGACCTGAAAGATTTTTGCATCAACACAGTTGAGATTTTTAACAACCTTAATGGTGTAGAAATTAGTGATTTTCCAGTATAATAAATTGTAAGAGTTCTGTCTATATTTCATTCCAATCAACAAAGAAGAAAAATAAGAAGGAGGAGTTTCACGTAATGCAACTTGATGATGATGTGATCAATGTCACTGCAAACAACCTGAAACTTAACACCAAAAATCAAAAGGAGTCATCACTGACTTTAGGAGGAGCAGAGGGGACTAGGGGGGGGTGACCACACCCCCGTCTTTATTAATGGAGAATGTGTGGAAATGGCCTCAACCTTTAAATTCCTCTGCATCCATATTTCTGCTGACCTCTCGTGGAGAACAAACACAAAAAGAATTGTGATGAAGGCTCAGCAGCGGCTGCATTTCCTACTGAGGAAGAACGACCTGGAGAAAAGGCTGCTGCTGGCCTTCTATCACTGCTCAGTGGAGAGCAGCGTGGTATGCCGGCTGCTCAGCATAGGACAAGAAAGCGCTGCAGGGAGTAATTTCAGCTACCCTAAAGATCATTGGATGCCCCCTGCCCTCCAAAACTTACTACTGACCTCTCCCATCCTGCAAGCCGCCTATTTGATCTGCTGGCATCAGGGAGATGTTACAGATCACTCAAATCATGCACTACTATCTTCACAAACAGTTTTTTCCCCTGGGCCATACGAACTGCTAATAAACACTTAATTTTAGTCTTTTATAGTGTTTAATTCCTTTGATATTTTTTCATTATGTCTATTTATTCTTGCCTTTGTGCATGGTACTGGCTGAGCACCTTACTTTCCTTGCATATTGTTGTGTAATGAAAATGAAGTATATTCTTTTCTGTTCTATTCTATTTTAAGAAAGCAGAAATCTTGGTGCATCACATCGGGTGCAAAAAGAGATTAAATAAGTTAGTAATGCAACTACAATGATGATCTGTTTTATACAATGACTTAACTTCTGCACTCTCCAGGATCTCAACGAGCCCATCAGCTTAGAGTTTGCATGTTGAATTCAATTTTGTGACCCAACTCTGAAAGAAGGAAGACCATCACAAAATCTTTGGCACTTCTCTAATTTACAGACTTCAGTGGTTGCGGAGCCAAAGTATAAGCTACCATCAAGACATCACTTTACAGAAATGACCTGCATTTTACAGCCAAACTAAAGACAATACATAAGATTAATGGATGTCTGAGTTGGCTGATTCATATGCAACACGTACAGTACTGAGTTGGATTCCTTTGTTGAGTATTCTGATGAGAATTAGCAGCAGAGATTATATTTCTCCAATTTGAGCTTTTCTTCACTGGTTTCCTCCTAAATCCAGAACAGAATTTAAAATTCTTCTCCTCACATATAAAACTCTCACAGATCAAACTCCACTGCATCTTCAAAAATCTCATATAGTTTCAGATTTTCCTACCAGAGCACTTCAGTTTCAGACTGCTGGATTACTTGATTGTACCAGTAGTCAAGATGTCCGGCCTTACTAAGTCTGGTTCTGTAGGTGATTTTTCTTCCTGTTGCCTGCCGTTCTATTCATTCACGAGATAGGAGACTCTATCAAACAGAAGATTTGATGCGATCTGTTGGTTTCCTTAGCTGGGCAATTATCTTAAATGAATTGTCTCATATGAACACAGTTATAATCTAGACTAATCTGGATCATACTGGATAATGGAATTGTTTTAATTGGACTACAATGAATTGAAATGAGTTGGACTGCCTCTTTAAAATTGCCTTGAGATGACTTGGTTGTGAATTGTAACTATACAACTAAAGCTGAATTGAAAATTGTCTCTGAAAACTTCTGTAATTGTTTTAAAACACTTAATAAAAAGTTAATAAGACTCTACATGATGATGTGACTAGTGCGTAGATGCATCTTTAACATCCAGTCAATCAACGGGCAAATCTCAATCAAATATAATTATGAGACCAGCAAAGATTCACACTTTCTTAAAAACCCACTCCTTAACTTTGCAACCTTAAAACTCTGCATTCCAGACTTGTTGGATGGCACAGTGACATCTATTGTGTGCATTTCTGGTGCCGTCCTGCTGCTGAGAAACTGCACTATACAACTTTTTCATCCGGGACGCATGGGTGATGTTGCAGCTGAGTTTTGCTTTGCTCATGTGTTACATGCTAGCAAGCGGATGTAAACAAACCGGCCGTTTTGAACGCGCGCCGTGACAGATTCAGCAAAGAAACGTTAGAAGATGGAGGCGTTGACAGGTAGTACTCCAGTGGGACATGTGCGACCACAAGGGAGGAAGAGAGGAAATGAAAGAGAGCCAGAGACAGAGCAAGAGATAAGACAAGAGTCAAGATAAGAGTGTTTTTTTTATTGATTGGAGAGAGCTCACAGTACAGGTAGGCTGCAAGATGGATGCCGAATTAGCCGTCGATCGAGGGCTGAGAAAATGGCAAAAGTTAAGTAGTGCATCTTTAAGCAACTAAATGGAAAAAACTGTGGACGGATACTGGGGGAGGCGCAGTCCTATCAATGCACCGGTGGATGTTCAGTGTGTGTTATGGATATAATGATCTACTGCTGCTGTGTTTATATTTAATGGTTAGACAACCTGTCTGCTGAGGACACTGTAAAGAATTCATGAGACAAAGCTCAGAGCAGATGGGCCATCCCTCAGTGTCAGAGATTCATCATTGCAACAGACGCACATACATGAAGTGAGCTCCATCTGACTTCATAATGCAGACTGACAAAGTCAAATCACAGTCATGCGGAAAGTGGAAAGAGCATCAGAGCCCCAAGAGAATCCTCAGTATAACACAAATATTGTCTCAGACTCTCAAGCACCTCATCCTAAGAATCAGTGTGTGAGTACTGCCTTCCCATGTGGTCAGCGCAACACAAGGCGATATTGTCACTGGCTGAGCTCCCTGTGATATGGAGGTGTTGACAGGTAGCACTCCAGTGGGACACGTGCGACCACAACAAACTAATACATCCTGCACACAGAAGCGCACAAACACACAGGACATGACGTGACAGACTTTGAATCTCAGCGACAATGTGGGATCCTCAGCACATCAATAATGCAGCGCCTCTGACAACCGGAGGAACCAAACTCCCTGCGCCGTCTCACTCTATCATCCTCTTTCTTTTCTCTGTTCTTTTCCCTACATGTTGCCACCTCTCGATCACTATCCCACCATCCATCTACGCTCACTTCGTTACTCTCTGCAGCAACGTGAGAACCGAGTGTGAATCAGAGAGCAAGCAACATGAAGAGCAGAGCTGCTGATGTTCAGAAAAGTTTGCTGGATCGAATCGAGACTGACAGAACAACACATTTGGCTTCAGGGAATAAAACGCATCTAAATAGCTGAAATGCATATGACGGCTCGTATGTGTGGCGTGCATTCGTTTGAGTTGCTAGCTAAAGGCGTGTCGTTTAACCAGCTTGTCAGCCTCACACACAGCAATGCACGAGCACACAAACAGAAAAATGTCACAACCAAAGAGCAGCGACTCATGGTGGCACAGCAGCTATCTGTTGCATTGACAGATGAGAGCTGCTGAAGACGCTGGAGTCTGTACATAAAGACACACAGAGAGCCGAGCTGGAGGCTTTCTGGGTTTGGATGTCACTCCAGTGGCTGTCACCAACTGCTAAGCCATTGTACTGACACATAAATCTGTACTGTCTAGTTCTCTGTGTGTGCATGCTTGTCTATCTTTTTCTACTATATGATTCATAAGTCCTTCACTGTCCCTTGGCGATGGCTACTTTTTGTGTGTGTGAACTGAAGGATAATTCCAGTCTATCACTCACACACTCTTATTTCTTTAAACCAAGCCCAAAATGCAGCAACACTACCTCTATGATTAGATTCAAGGACATCCCTGCAAAGAATATATAAATTTGCAGATTTTCACAACCTTTAACAAATAAGTGCATGGTTTGCTCCCATGTTCAAAACTTGCCACTTTCAGCGTGTAGGTTAGAGCTTGATGGTTGGTGTTTCCTGTAGTGAAATATTGAAAAGGGTAATGTACTGGAAGTTGAAGGCAAGAAGAATCCCACCCAAAATGAGCAGCCAACTAGCAGCCGTAACCCGTGAGTTAAGATTGCGTTAGTAGATTGAGATAAATGTAGGTTCGTTTCTAAAATAAAAAACAAGGAAAATGATATTTTCATACTGTGTTTGACAGAAAAAAAGGAGCCCAAGAATGGTGTGAGCCACTTCAAAAAGCCCACTCCATTCATGCTTCTCATTGCTACAAATATCCATCACACCTCTTCAATCATGTTGGTTGTTTTTAGGCAGCCAGAATTCATTCTTGCTTTTGCACACCTGCCCATAAATAAAGCTCTGCCACTCTGAGTCTAGCTACTCCTTCTACTCCCTGTTGAGTTATGATTTCATTGTGGTGATTCTACAGCTTAGATACCACCCATTAAGGCTGTACCTACTTTCCATCTGAGCTGACTGGCTGAACACCAAAAATTAGATATAAACTGGAATTTTGCTCTAATATGGAGGTTAACAATGTGACGGCATATCTACCACAGTGGCAAATTTCTGTGCACTCATTTTGCTTTGTGACACTCCCTTTTTTTTTTCTCCTTGTTTCATTTCACAGTTCCTTTATAATGGCTGAAAAACAGTCAACCATGCAGCTGGTCACAAGTGTTAATGACGCATGGCTAACGGAAGACTGTCCCTCTTTCTCTGAACAGTTCATTTTAACCGCTATACCTGCAATCTAAATGGATCTGACAAGCATGCATGGACACACACCCGCACCCACACACACATTACAGACATCAACTCATCCATACAATGCTGACAGCCAGAATTGCTCGGGAGAAAGATATTACTTAGCTGAATTGCACTGCTTGCATTTGCAGCAGAGAAAAGCATATTACTCACAAATGCCATTTAGGTCTGAGACTGTAGCTGGCTGCTCCAGACGTGGTGTATGGAAATACTTTCCCTCTCAGACATAGTGACCAACTGCCTCAGTGCACCACGTGGCAGCTAGACACAGAGCTGTTTGGGCACTTTGCTTGCAGTAGGAAAAACTCTTTCAAGGGTTGGATTCTGTAAGGCCACTGTTTTAATTAGGGCTACTGCGAATTATCACGAGCACGGGTGCGCTTCTTTTTTGACGGCAGTGGCGTGTGTCACAGGGGTTTTCGGGGGAATCTGTGAATGTTTTAGAATTCCTGTATATTCACACACATTGCCTTGCCTTTAGGAAGGAAGCGTCACGCGTGACACCACAATCCCCCTCATAAAACGGGAAACCAGAAAAGAGGATTGATGCATGGAATGAGAAAAAAGCCCCCCCATCCCCCCCCCCCATGCATTACTTTGAACTCGCTCAAACTGCAGGACAGGACAATAGAGACTATTTACCATCTTCCCTTGTAATGCCTGTCTCTCCTTTTTTTTCTTTTTAAATCGCTCACTTTCTCTCCGTCCATCTTTCTTTTGTCAGCCCACCTGACATTCTGACACCACAGTCCCGTTGTGCTTTTTCTTTTTATCTCGTCTAGTTGTTGTGTTTACCTTCTCAATCCTGTCTTGTCTGTGTTCTGTTAACCTCCCATTTGCAAGTCTAATGCCAGACCTTCCTGGCTGCCTCCTGCATGGCTCCCGGCCCTGTGCTTTCCAGGCGCTATGACAATGTTTTCCTCAAGCCCCATTAGTGCCTCCTCACTCCACTAACAGCCGTGCAGCACGCAGTGGGATGAGAGGGGGAGGAATGAAGAGGAGGATTACAGAGAGGCGAGAGAGGAGGCGGTGCGGGCGGGTGTGCGGGGTGAGACGGAGAGCGGCCCGAGCAGAGTGGCTGGCCAAGTGAGAAAAAGGTTGGAGAGGGATTAATGGAGACTGAAGGGGGGCAAGATGGGAAATAAAAAAAAAGAAGAGAAGCAAAGAGGTTGTGCTGGCGGGAAACAGGGGTGGCTGGGATGTGAGGGGGCTGGGAATTGCGGGCTCTTCCAATATGGATGTTTAGCAAACACAATTTGCATAGAACCAATGCGGATGGAGTTGGGTGACACACTTATTTGCATACATTTGCATAAAATTAATCCCCTTCCCAATCTCTGCAGTGATTGTTTCTGATGCAGAAAATAAGTCAACAAATTGAACCGACGCATCCAAACAAAGCAAACATATTGACAGACTCATGCTGGAAGAGTGTATGGGAAAAAGCGTAGCAGAGCATCTGTGTGAAGCCATCCTTTGAGGATATTTAGTGGATCTAAAAGTTTCATGTTTATTTCCTGTTCTCACATCACCCGCTTAACAAGTGCTATTTATTTGTATGTTTTCCCCATATATTGATTTTCATAATGCCCAGTTTTAACTACACAGTCTGTGTTGTGTGCTGTTTTATCCAGTTGCTCATAAGCAGTGCTAATGCAAAGAGACAAGAGCAGGAACAACGCATAGCAATGCTCAATAGGATTTTTTTCAAATTATAATTTTTTTATTTAACATCTTAAAACAGATATTTTAAAACAGACATATACAAAACAAAACAAAAGAGACTAGAGATGCACAATATTATCAACACAATATCGGTTTTATATCGGTAGTATCGGCCGATATTGGTTCAAAATTAAATATTGGAAATCGGCCATTTTACAGACATAATTTAATCGATAAAATAACAGGCATTGGGAAAACATAATCCCAGTCTCTTTTAAATAGAATAGGATGCACTTACTTTACTTTTTTTTTTTTTTAAACAATTGTCATGATTCAATTTGACATGTTGTACATAATGCAGGTTAAAAAACTTTTCTTATTTTGCACAAAGAAGGAATGTTACATCAATTGTAGCTTTTTTTTTACATCTACATTTGCCAACAGGCCAACATGGTAAAGAGTATGAAGAATGATACTGTATTTTAATTCCACAATAGAGGAAACTAGCTAATGTCTGCATTTAGGCGTGAAGAGGATATCGGAATCGCTTTTTCAGCCAAATGAGTTGTAAAATATCGGCATATCGGATATTGGCCAAAAATCCAATATTGTGCATCCCTAGAAGGGATAAAACAAAGAGTCCAAAATGGAGTAGGTGGAAGTAAAGAAACTTATTTTTTCTACCTCTTTTTTTAACAATTAAATAACGATCAACTATGATATCAGTTATTTTAGTTCACAATTCTGATTATACCAACTGCTACAAAAACATTTAATGACCCCACACCTCCTGGATTAATAGATTAACACAAACCTTATTGCCACCCAGCGTTGCCAGTCTATATTTACCCTCAGAAAAAAATTGTTCTCCACCAGGTATTTCCCAAACACTTATTTAGAAATGTATCAATATTTATGCTTTGCTTTAACTTCTCACTCACATTACTTGAATCCACCCCACAAATAAACACATCATGCTGTGGAACAAACCTCAGATCACAACCCGCTTCCCTGTCTTTAATTTGAGTGTATTTGCTAAGACCCAGGCTGTGTACTATTCTGATTGCTCTCTTTTCTCTCTGAAAATCCGCTCCAATAACAAATATGTCATATGAACAATAAGGACAAAGGACAATCTGTAAATCTGTAAATTAAACCAATTCAGTCCCAGTTAAAGTTATAGTCATGCAAGGTTTCTGTACAAGGCAGGAAACCTCAGATGGAGAGAAACTGAGAGTAAAGTGGAGCATTTAGCAGGAAAAAAGCATATATTCCCTTAGGAGACGTTGGACAACATAGGTAAATATTTAATTAAAACTGGGGTTACTTTCATTGAGAGACAAAAGGTAGACTGTACAAGACTCCAAGTGGTTTCTAACATTACATCAACACTACATAACTGATTTTCTAAAAATTCAACAAACAAGCTGAAAGATGAGGACCAATCTGGGCTGTGTTCACAGCTGCTTTCTTTCTTATGAGCAGGCAAAAATTAAGCCTTCCATCTCTATTCTAAAGAAACTTTTAACCCTACTAATGTTATTTGTATAATTTTAATGTACATGAACATGGATTAACAGATGATGATCTTGACTTTTTAAAGCAAAGCTTTGAGTGTGTACCTGTTGCATACCTGAATATCAAACGTAAAATCACAGGAATTTAGATGCAAGGACAAATACTTCACCTTGCAAATGAATTCCAGCAGGTTCGATACGGTGGAAAAAGAAAATAACGACATGAAAGATTCCTTCGCTAATCATTTTATCCAGCGATCAATTCCAGCTACAGAGCATGAAATAATGCAGATCCTGCTCTCAGGCCGAGTGGGCATTGATCAAACACATTTGGATGGTTTTGCACCCATAGTTGTGTGTTTGTAGGCGTGACAACAAAATAAAGAAAGACTGAAAGTGGGTTTAGTGTTGTTCCTCGGAGTGTGTGAGCCCATCTGTGTGTGTGGCCACTGATCAAAGGCAAAGCCCTGGTTTGCCGGTGAAAAGAGGAGCCAATTGATCAGAAATGGCTGTAATTGGAATCTAAATAAGACCTGCTGCATTGATCCCATCTCAGTTCTCAGCTCCTGGCTTCTGTAAATGTGAGTTTTCTGAAGGCCAGCCAGCCCAGATCCTCCAACCCTCCCCCTATAGTGCATGGCTTTCTGCATCAATAATTACTGAAGTTTAACTTTCACATCTAAACTGTGAGTAACTTGAACGATTGACTGAGCGCAGAGCATTTTATAATTTGCTGCATGCAATTTCCATTTTCCTGGCGCCACCCACTCAATGAAATGTAGTGATTTTCCAAAACAGAAGGGAGTGATTGCAAATGGCAAATGTTTTTTAAGACACAAACAATAGAACAAATCAAGGTAGTAGGGGAAAAAATTGTGCAGTCACTAGTGCCTCATGCACAGACAAAAAAAGATACTTGCTTGAACGCAAAACACCTACACCTGCACACAAGCACACATTCCCCTACAAACAACCTCCGCCCGCAAGATAAGGGCTAAATTATGGGATCTGTGAGTTGCCTAGTGAGAAAGGCGTCATGAAGACAGAATGCAGCAAGTAGTAAATATCCTTTACAGTCTCTGTGTGTATGTGTTTTTGTATGTGTTTTACCAGTCATTCATGCATAGCCAGCAGGCATACAGACAACACGAGGACATAGTTTTTACCACTTTGTCGGGCATTTAAGATGTATCATTCTGTCATTCCCATTCCTATCACAGGAGCAGATCGAGAGGAGAGATACATTTATATCATTTACACGTAATGGAGACACATGAAACAGAATGTCATTCAGGTTGTTTATACACTCACATTTATTTATGTGGCTCAAAACTGCATTAGTATTGCAGGCACATCAACAAGAACAATCTGAGACGCATACACGGTGCAGCGCTGTCATACAAAGGTATGCAAACACACTGGTGAATGCAAATTACAGACTTGTTAGATCAGCCGCCAAAAGTGTAATAACAGAATGTTTATTATGACGAAAAAAAGAATTACACAAGTCTACTAACAAAAAAGGAAGATTTTAATGGAGATTTCTACGTGCGCGCACACACACACACACACACACACACACACACACACACACACACACACACATATATACATATACGTCTTTTTCCAGATTTTCATTTGCCTCTGGTCTACCCTAACCAAGGCTACTGCCTGTCATTTTGCACTAAGTTCAATAAGATAAGACTTTATTTGTCCCACAGTGGGGAAATTTGCATATGCACCTCAGTGTAATGTTGACAATGATTGACTGAACACATGTGGGAGGATGATGGGTCAAAGCTGGAGTGGTTCTCATGTGAGGGATTTGTGGGAAAGCAAACACACTGTACACTGTGCCAGCTGGACTGATAGACGTCAGTCTGACTCCCATCACATTAGTACAGATTAATGTCACAGAACATAAAGAATTATAGCTATAATTAGTCATGAAGACAGCAGAACAAAAGGCTTATTAATCTGTGTGTCAGGATGTTTTTCATTGAAAATAGATGTGGGTTTGTTTCAAACTGCGTGCACTTGTCTCAGCAACTGTTTATGTGTGACTGACTATACACATGGATGGATTCTGTGTTTTATTCATGAATTTTACATAACATTCATGTTTCCTTCTGAATGAGTTGTATTGTTGTTTATTTGTTTGATTGGATGCCCATTAGTTCCTTTTCCTGGAACGTAGACTTTTTTTCTCCCAGGTACTTTGATTAGATTTTTTTTAGAACAGGCAATGTGCGCATTACAAATGAGTGAAAATGTTCCACATACAACAAAACAAAAAACAAGAAGTAACTGAAAAAGGCACAGTTTGGATCTTAGAGATGCTCAAAGACAGAAAAATCCTCCACCGTTGGCAAAGCTGGTAATCTCAATGTGTCTTAAAGGAAGCTGAACCTTCTTTTTATTTGTACTTGAGTCAGCTTACTGTTGTTGAGCTGTTGACCACTAAACAAGTGTTTTTTTAAAGTGGCTAAAAAACATTTCTTTACTGGCATGTCTGAAACGCAGTTCCTGCAAAAAGAATCCACTTCCAAGGTCTCCCAGCTGTTGGTGACTGTGGGGCTGGACTCAGATTTCCATTGCCATAAAATCAAGCACTTTGGCAGCAATGTGCAGAGTGAGATATCCCAAAAAAACACAATGGGGTCTAGCGCTATTGTTTTTCTTTAAGTCTTTGATTTATAGTCAGTAATGAAAGATCAGAAGGAATGGAGCATAATAGAGCATAGTCTTTTTTGCACTTATCATATAAAGGGGAGAAATCAGTGCATATAGCACAAGCCTGCATTCAGCAGATTTTGAAGAAGTATTTGAACAATCCTGAACTAAAATTATTGAGCTACAGTCAATCATTTTAGGACTATATCTGATTTTAGTAGCTAGCTCATCTGCCTGCCCATGTGTTCCTGATTTTGGCATCAGATGACACAGCATGAGCTCACATTGATGAGTAAAGAGAGGAAATGCCCCCTTCTGCATGGGTTGTGGCACACAAAGTTGTTGAGTACAGTGCTCAAGGACAGTTTCACAATTTGGTAGATGGTTACACAATTCTTTTTAGGATCTTTTTTTTTTTTTTAAAGGTGCTGGTGGAAAGAAAAAGTTGCTACAACTTTTAAAAGGATGCTAAAGGATTTACAACTGTGACAATGTTTTTATCTTTTAAGACAGAAACGGTAGGATCATCCAAAACAGGAGCAAAAGTCTGGTTTTCACAGACTGGGAAATCAAGATAAAAACAGAACAGACAAGCATTTTCTTTAAAAAGAATTGATTTTTTTCCCCCCATATTCTTAGCAAACTTAAATGGTAATGTGGAAAGAGCGCAGGAAGGTTTGCATCCCCATAGGCCACTTTGGTCATCCTGAAGCCAAGAGACTGTAGCTGAGGTTTGATCAAAGAATAGGCTCTTTTCCCAGAGGGACATTAAGATGCAATGCATAGTCCACAAACAAAATAAAACACACATATAAAAACACAACTACTACCTTCTGCAAACACACCTAATTCAACTTCAACAGAAGCACCAAGCGCCCAAAACATTCATATAAAAACTGGCTGACACATAAAATATTAACCATCATTTAAAAAAACAGACTGACAGCATCACTGATATTCTAATAGGTGTGTGTGTGTGTGTGTGTGTGTGTGTGTGTGTGTGTGTGTGTGTGTGTGTGTGTGTGTGTGTGAGAATCTGACTTTCCTCTTCCACCACCTCAGTAGGGAAACTGCTTGAGCTGTAATGAGGCTGTTAATTAGTGTGCTTTTAAATATATGCATGCAAAGATGCATGTTTTTGTGCACATACAGACACATTTGCATGCAAGTAAGTTCGAACAAGAATCGCGGCAGATGGACAACAGTGTGTAGATATGGTGGATATCTTGTGGACATCTCATTGGAGAGGAATAATGTGTAAATAAAAAAGCATTGGTGTGTGTGAGCAGTGTGTACTGTTTCTACGTGTTGCATCTGACTGTGCTGAAGAATACAGACCAGCAGGAAAGATGTTGCTGGAGGCACTTCTCAGTGTGACGTGAGCTAACATTCCTGTACATGAAGAGAGACGAGCTGGAAGTGAAGACAGTTTTGAGCCCCATGCCATCACTGCTCTCCACCATCTGTTTGCACACACTCCCTAATCACACCTACTGCTGCTGTCAGACTCTTGTCAGACTGAAAAGTGTGTTTTTGTGAGGTGCTGAGTAAAATCCAGTCAGATTTTCCAACTGATGCCGGGGCATTTTGAAACTACACAAGTTTGTAATGGGTCCCTCTGGGGCCTCTGGTCATAAAAAAAAGAAGAAAAAAAAGAAAAGAAAAAAGAGATCACAAAAATCCAGTCAGAAACAGTAACACACCAACACTGGAGGTCTGACAACAGCATCACGATGCAATGCTGCTGCATCCACTGTCGTCCTGCTGACAGTGCCAAGTCAATCACATTTATGTAGCCGGTGTGAGATTCTCACCTACACACTTAGCTTGGATCCTCTGTTCTTCCTTTAGCATACATGAAGGTTGAAGGCCAAATTACGGGCGCGTTTCACAGAGGCAGCCAAAGTGTGAATGCAAAAAGCGGTCAAACACTGAAATCATGTCCAACCATGATCGTTTGTTTTAGGATGTTTGAATGTGACATCGGGAAAAGACAAAGAAAAAAACAAAAAAACAATTCACGCATAAACATTTACAGAAAGAGATAAAAGTAATAAACTTATTAGGAAAAGACTGTTTCATTCCCTGACCTCTCCGACAAGTCGTCTACTCAACGGAAAAAGTAGCAGCGACTTGCCACCATGTTTAGATATCATGATGAGTCCCATGCAGCACATTTATTACCCTCAGTCTTCCAGCATAAAACTCAAAATGAGACAGAAATTCCAGCTCTCAAATCGCCTGTAAGTTCAGCACCAAGGACAGCTCCACTGCTGCTCGCTAAGAACGCTTCGTCTTTTAGAGGATTTGTGGAGGCCAGATAGGCTCATGTATAAACTCCAGAGTCCGAACAATATGGAACTCTGTGGGCGAAATTACATTTTCCACCGTGACTAGTTCGGACTTAATGCCTGCAAATGTGGCATGCAGGGGTTTTTTCTGTCCAGAAATAAGAAAATCTAGCATTACAGTGAGACTCTTGTGGGTGCACTGAAATCACGCTCCTATTGTTGGCTGCTACATCAGAAGTATAGAGAGCCATTATGGAATGGAAAGCTATAACTTATGGGAAAAGAGTCAACAGGGGCTCTATAATAGCAATATAATAGTTCAGCAGGCTCCTTTTTGTTGGTGTCCACATGTAGTAAGACATAAACAGAGCTTGTTCAGCGTTGGTAATAGCTTACATGAGTGGCAGGGGTGGTAGAAATAATAATAGAAAGTTACGAACCTGTTCCATCGGTTCCAGGGAAAGCAGTGGAAAGAAAAGGAAATTTTCAGTGAGAGAAATCCTCAGACTTGTTACACACACATTTAGAACTGCAAATGTTGCATCTAGTTTCTTCTGGCTGCAAGAGCATTTGTTTTTTCTCTGACTAATTATTTGTTTACACTACAAGTTGTAAGAAAAACAAACACAGTAGACAGAAAACAGAGAAAAGCAGCACACCCTCACATTTGAAATTATGAAAAGTATTAAATCAAAAATTTGTTCATCTACTCTTTTTTTTTTTTAAATCACCATTAGTGTCATTGCGCAACACATGTATGTATGTATGTGGTTAAGTCAAGCATAAAAAGCTTATTCGGGCACATTAGTGAGGTCACTTACAGAAGAGAGCTTGATAAAAGAGTTCTCAAAAAATGGATGAGTGCCAGAACTGCAGCAGAGGTACATCATTCACTGAATCATCCTCTCTTAAGCACATGCAGTCCTTTTTACACGTTCACTTACTCACACACACATACGCACGCACACAAACACACACTCTGCCACTTTGCTGAAACTGGAGTTGTGTGCCCTTTCTGCATGGCGCGCTGCCAGCCACTCACAGCACATTACCAGTGTGTGACCCACTATGTGCTGAAAAAGGAAGCATTTAACCTCCTAGCCTTTTCTGCTGATGCTCCCCTCATACAATCATTCCACGCTGAATATGGACCACGGCGCTTTGTTTGTGGGGAAAATGGGGAACGACTTGGGCAGTATAGCTTAGAAAATTACTGCATCCGAGTGTGTGTTTGTTTTGCTTTGACTTACATGCATTTAAAAACAAGAAAAGTAAAAAAAAAATATTATGTGCGTCTTTTCTTCCCATCTCCAAACCGCAGTGAGATTTATTCCTGATGTGGCGTTCTATCAGAGAGAACATCAATTTACAAGTCTGGCATTTAATCACAAGCCTTGGCAGGTAGAGATACACACACATATATGCACATGGCATGAAAATACACACACAGAACAAACGGACACAAAACCCAAATCATCCTCTTGCAAACTTGCATGGAAACATGAATGAAAACCAAGCACAGGTCTGTGGTCTCTGTGTGAACACTGGATCCTGCAGAGCTTTGAGAGTCTGTGAACTGAACTATGAGAGGAAGAGAAGCTGTGTGTGAGAGTCAAGGGAAAATAATGCTATGAAAGAAGACAGTGGCAAATGCTTTAAAAGGTAAACATTTCCCACATCAGTCTATTGGTTCAGACCTTGACGGAGTGTCTCAAAGAGCCAGGTGGTCAAGGAGAACTAGGTTCTGATGTATAGCTGTCTGTGCTGGTCTCTTTATCATTGCTGGGATTTCACTGAAAGCTGCTGTGTGCAGCTTGCTCATCATACTGGGTTTGTCTGTAGCTCTGCAGCTACAGCAATCACAACTATGTTTCCAGATCATTTCCATCTGTTCTTGCATTTCTTTTTGTTCTTTGAGCTTCTCTTTCATTTACCATCTTCCATGTCTTGGTCTGTAATACTCATTTACGAAGTCTTTGCAACGTCCTCATTAGCGGCAATGTCATTTACTAGCAAGTATTTAGCTCTTCCTTCCAATGATGATGACTTCTTTTAATAAGGTCATGCTGAGAAATCCTTGTGTCTATATGTGTGTGTGTTATATTACATGTTTGCTGTGTGTGAGAATAAGCAAGCACGCTGCATCCTAGTAATAAATAACAATATACCAATCCTTACCAGATGCTTCAGCCTCTTGTCACAGAGAGAAAAATAAAGGAGTAAAGGAGCAGGGACGAGTATGGCTAAAAAGCTATTACTGGGATACCAGAAGCACGAGAGCAGAGACAGAGGAGCACTATTACTGAAGGGCACAAAACCAGCAGGCCTCTGAAATCAATTTTAATTAGTACTTTGCATCACCTGGAGTCATATATTTAAGACAGCGTTGGAGCAAGGTCTGTCACAGAGCAAGGCCTCTGTTGTCACACAGTGGCAACCTTCTGACTGCTTTAGTCACAGCACTCCCTCAGTAGCAATCCAGTCGCTGTCATTATCAAGTCTTTCACAAGTGGAGGTCAAATCAATTAAAACTGAATAACTTAAGTCCCAACAAGCAGCTGTTTAAACCAACATGTGTGTATAAAGGGACTGACCACTCTGTTCGGGTGGAAAGATACACATCCTAATATTGCTGATTCACTGTGCTTCCTTACCTATAAAACCTTAAAATATGAATTAGGCAATTATGTTATGAGGCTAATGATTAGGGAAAAATAAATAAAATTCTTGGAGTCCAGACTTCTGAAAATGTAAGAATTCACTTCTTTGGCTGTAACCTAGAGAATAATCTAAATACACAAAGATCCTTTTGCAATAAAACGGATTAAATTTATGCAGTGATCTTATTAAAAAAAACTGATTTAAAAGGAAAAACTATCTTAATTGAAAGTGTTGACAAATAGGTTTTAAGACCTGATTTAAAAGGACTAAGGATTGAGGCTGGCTTCCGGTTTTTTTGGTAGTTTGTTTCAGAAATTAGAACCAGAAAAACTAAATGCACATTTTCCTTGTTTAGATGCAACTCCCGGGATGGAAAGCAAACTTGACCGAGATGAGCTTAGATGTCTCAGTGGCTCATATGGCGTCAGCAGATAATACCTATATATTGGACCAGAGCCATTCAGTGCCTTGTACACCAGTTGCCAGTTTTTATATCAATTATTTAGCTCACATGAAGCCAATGTAAACATCTGAGAGTGAGAACTGAAGTGATATGGTCTCCTTTTTTGGTCTTCTGAGGACAGTCGAAGTATTCTGGATTAGTTGCATGTGATTTCTTTTAGACAGACCTGTAAAAACTCCATCACAATGGTCATGATAACTGAAAACAAATTCAGAAATATGATTTTTCTAAATAAATCATCTGACCCTTTATTCTAGATACATTCTTCAGGTGGTAAAAAGTTGATTTGGTTAATGCTTTAATATGGCTGTTAAAATTTAGTCCAAAATGATACCAAGATTTTTTGCTTGACATGGGGTGTGTCTCAATTAGCAATATAGTACTCAAGGCATCAAGGCAAGGCAAGTTTATTTGTATTGCACATTTCATGTACATTAGAAGAATTACAGCGGGATGAATAAGAAGCATTAAAAAGTACATTACAAAACAAATTTTAAAAGAAATTAAATTTAGAAAAAAAGGGGAAAAAACTTAAAGAACTTAGGATAAAATGCAAGAAATAAAAGTTAATTATCAGCAAATAGAAAAGTTTTTAGCCCTGATTTAAAGCAGCTGAGAGTTTCAGCAGATCTGCATTTTTTTGGGAGTTTGTTCCACATGTGGACTTTTTAGGGAGACTTGTAAGGACAGCGTTACAGTAGTCTAGTCTACTAAAGATAAATGATGGACAAGTTTTT
>JAOXYM010000015.1:23310913-23333878 GCA_028567055.1 Leptatherina wallacei | reverse complement strand
TTTGCAGCCATCTGCTGGGGCAGCAGCATTAGAACCAGAGACTGTAAGAGACTCAGCAAACTGATCAAGAAGGCTGGATCTGTCCTGGGGATAACTCTGGAGCCGTTGGAGCTGATTGTCCAGAGAAGAATGCTGCACAAGCTGCTAAAAATAATGGACAATTCTTCACATCCTCTACACAACACAGTGAAGAAACAACAAAGTGTATTCAGTGAGAGGCTTCGTCAAGTCCGGTGTAAGACGGAAAGGTACCGGAGATCATTCCTCCCAGCAGCCATCACCCTCCGGAACAAATTATTTTTTTTTGTATCATTATTGTTATTATTAAAAAAAAAAACCCGAAAAAAAAAACCCTGCTACAAAAATAATTTCCCTCTAAGAGAGATAAATAAAGTATATTTAATTTAATTTCATAATCGAAGCACCCTGAATCGTAATCAAATTGAACCATGTACCTAAGATGGCACACCCCAGGTAACATATCTTGATTCACACTCTTCTGTGGTAATCTCACATCTATTGGCTTCCTTTTGAAACAAGATGATACATACAGCCCATGCAGTTGTAAAGATCTACTAATTTATTTTGGGTGTCATTTCAGACAGGAGGCAGAAGAATAAGTGAAACTGACAATTATGCTGAAGAAACACTGATAAAACTTGTGATTTGGCCCAAAGCAAAGTTTTCTCATTAGCAATTGGGTATGTAATTGTGCAGCAGTGACCAAAGACACACAGTGCAGGAGCATCCTAAGTAAACAATTATTGATCTAAAAAATATGTCATTGCCTGTTTGCTTATACAAATGTTGTTTTCTTTTTTACATCAGATAACCTCTTTCATTGTAATAATAAGTTCATTATTTCATCTAATTTTCAGCTTTTTTAAAAAAGGCCAGATTTACATGTCCCTGTCTGTGACCCTGCCTGGTGCCCCAGGAAAAATTTTCTGTGTTCTGAGTAGGAATGTCGAACAAATTACAAGGTGATGTAGCAAACCTTATGATTAGCAGCTAAATTATTTTGTTTGTTTGTTTGTTTGTTTTTATGTTATACTGATAAACTCTATCTTAACCCACAGTCCAGTTTTAACCAGTTGTGCTTTACTTAATTTTATTCATTTAATAAGGCTGTTACATCCTGAATACAGAGAGCTGCTGAATTATTATCTGTACCAATGATATGTTTTCAAAGATTGATGCAACCCATATATCACTCGGCAATATATACTTAAGTAAAGATGGATTTCACAAACCTGAGTGACTCCTGTGACAGAATGGTAAACTAGAAGTACTGAAACTATCTTCTTGCCAGTCCAATTTATTCCATGGGAGAAGGTAATACTTGATTATTTCTAATAGTGGACACATCTCACACAGGCTTGATGAGACTGGTAAAACAAATATTGAGGCTCAATTCAGTTGAATAAAATCCATTTCACATTATCTTTAGACCTAGTAGGAACAGCTGTAAAACCATATTAATGTATTTATTAATCACCTTGAAGGCTCATTCATACAGTAAAGTTAGTAGAAAGCCAAGTTGCATAAACTCAACATATCTGTCCTGGTATAAAAAGATCTTACACTGGCTTTAACATCCAATCAAGTTTCCAGCATTAGTTTATTAATTGACTTTGGTTCTGGGTCTTATTTTAGGACTATGGTGTTTTTAAACAGATGTTTGGACTTCAGACATTATTTTGGTGAACTTAATTAGATGCAATAAAGTAAAGCAGTCTAATCCACAGTGTGACTCTCACAATCTGAAGAGGAGCAAAAGACTTTGCTATAATTGGTTCATTAGAATTTGGCTAAGGTTGTTGGATGTCTTAGACATAGCAAGTAATCCATCTGGGCGTCCATGTGCACGCTAGAAGGACTAATGTGGAAGTGTGCGCTGTACATACAGGCACACTAATATTTCAATCAGGCAGCAGGCTTTTGTGATTAGGAAAAACGCTTCTAGCTGGAGCAGAACGTTGACTTTCCTTCACACATGCTAGCCCATGTTCTGTGCATCTGCCTGCTTTTCCCCAGCAATTATATTTGATGCATATGAAAGGTTAAAAATCTTTGCCGCGTGTGGAGTGAATATGCATCTGATTTTCTGCAAAAAGGGAGAAAATTATAAGACATTTGAATAGTCTGCACTGCAAGGCACGGCTTCATTTGTATCAGACTGAAAAGCAGCAAAGACACTCCGGATTCAGCTGTTCCCTCTCATACACGCTCTAGGGGTTATTGTTGACATCCTCCTGTGAATTAATTAAATTTGGGAGACAGCGTAAGCATTGATGAAACTGGTTTAGCATCGACGTTAGCATTCAGCAGAGAACAAATGTCATGATTACCAAACCACAAGTTGCAATTGCTAACCCCATTAAGATATACAACAGCAGCGCTAACCTTATTCAGCAGCATTACAGCAGCTAACCTTATTCAAAATGAATCTCACATCTATTGAAACCCTTTTAGCATCCATACACTGCTAGCTAATTGTACTTGGGGCTTTTTATATGAGAACTTTGTGACATGTAACTTTGTAGTTTTATCCGGCTCAAGCGAGATATGTTTTCCATTTGCGAAATAAAAAGAAGAGTTTCTCTGCCATTATGTGCATCTGCAACTCACAGAAAACACTGATAATGTACCACTAGAACTATATGCACTCCATTCCTTGCCAAGATTAATTTCCGACCTCTTCATTTTTTCCTTATATAGTTTTTCTCTTTTCTTCATTCTCCTCCAATCAGTACCCTTGCCTGCCTCCATCTTAGCTTCACAATTTTTACATTCAACATGATTTGCCATCAGACCAAAATGACTGTTCTTCCAATTTAAGTCAAACAGCCTTTCTGTCCCTGTTACTTTCATATGCCCCATCTCCATTCTCCTTACACTACACATGCTATCAAAAGCCATTTTTATGGTGCCACGTTGAAACAGGCTGTGAAATAGCAATAACAAACAAGCTCCCACACAACTTCAGTGCAACACCGAGCATTCGCCTAGGAACAGAAATTCACTAAACAAAAGAAAGCAGAAGGCATCGAAGGGATTAAAAATGCTACTCATTACTCTGATTTTTCTTTTTTTTTATCATAACAAGCCAGGTCATAGTTTTCTCTTTTTTTCTTTGTAATATTCTCTTTCTGTCGAGTTTCTGTAAACTGGGAGTCATCTCGACAGACCTTCATAGAATCATCTCTAAATATTTTTAACCCCAATTTGCATTCATACAACTACCCATCACTCTGCTTTACAAGGACCATCCTGTCAATGAGGTGCTCCTGACCAAGTTCCCGCTGAACATGATGGACTTCATACAAGATGAGCAAAAGTCATCTTGGTCTCATGTAATTAAAGAATGCACTTCCAATATTCATTATTGTTTCTTCAGTGGTGCTCTGCTAGAGCAAGCAAGTTTTCTTGCACAGTATCCACAAAGGTTGATGTTATTAACTATAAAGCCATACGTATCATATTGGATACAGTTTCTGAGACATTTTGCATCACTTTATGGTAAAAACTTTGTTCAAAACTCTGTTGTACACAAATTGATACTTGTCTTAAAGTGTCTTATTTTCATGCATCTATGCATGAAACCTGCACAGTAACTTTTAACTTTACCTTTAATCTTGCTTTCAATCTATTTAATGATTGTTTATGTGTGTTTAAATTATTTTATTGTAATTCTAGCTGCTTTTTTTTCTTATCTACAATGCTTTTAATATTTTATGTAAAGCACTTTGAATTGTCTTGAACCTGAAAATGTGCTATACAAATAAACTTGCCTTGCCTAATGGATACCAGGAGGCAGAAGACTACACTACAGTAATTTTGACACGTCATACGGTAATAAATGGTAAATATACAAAGAAAATGTTGGTTGATTTTTTCCACACTTTGCTAAAGGGCAAAATAAAGACTTCAGATTTTTTTTTAAAATGACTTTTCTCCCCATTTTTCTTGGGTTGGGCTTTAAAGGGTTATATCTATCACACTTTCTGAGCTGTCACAGAAACTTTGACTATCACTGAAAATTCCTGTGACAAGTTTTTTAGCTTATTTTAAGATGATCACCAATCATCCTGCTTTCTTTTGCATTTTTGAATCACATTCAGTTTGTTTTTTGTTTCTTTTTTTTTTACAGCATTTCTCGTCTTTGTTTTCTTTGAGAATCCGTGACGTAGACATGGAGATAAGAACAACCCATAAGGCAAAAGTTCTGGTTTTATTAAATTAATGACCAATTTTATGCTGTTAGAATAATTGGAAATTGGAGATTGTATCAAAATTTATGACACCAATCACACATTTTCTGCAATTGTGTTGCACTTTGAGGTCTGTATTTTTCTTTTTTGTCTCAAAAGGCATTTGATTATTGTTTTTATTTATAAAAATGAAATGATATACTCTCGATTACAGAAGAACTCCATGATATTCATTATTGCCAGATGGATACCAGATCAACAATCATGAGCTGGACTTGGTTGTGTGGGCTTCATAATAGCCTTTAAGTTTTTCTTCAGCAAAGCTTGAGAAAAAAAGAAAAAAAAAACTTTTGAAAAATGTACGTCAAAAATACCACTAGTTGAACTGGGGCAAATCACTCAAATAATAGTCTGCCTCCTGTGCAGACTGACAGTAATAGCATGCTAATTCACCCACCTAGCATATACTAGCAGCTCAAATCTTTTAATACATGTGAATTATTTAAAACTGACTCATGTAATAAGGGTTTTACAGATCAGGCTAGAACACAGTGGTCACAAATCAAACTTGGCTGTCTGTATCATTGTCTCAAAAAAGTTTCAACTTCTCCTTGAACGGATTTCAAAACGTTTATCTTTAGATTCTAAACCATGAGAAGTGTGAAACCTGGATATCAATGCTGCAAGTTATGCGTTTCTGAAGAAAGACAAATTAGTGTGGATGTACCCTTCATCTTCCCTGTAAGTGGACCCCATGGCCTCCTTTGCAGGGCTGTTTGATAACTTTAAGTAATCTTACATCGAAGCAAAGAGCTCAATTTCTCTGCCTGACACTGAATCGGCACACCCATCTCTTAGCTGCTCTCTATAATTTGATTTACCAGCCCTGTGATTGGATTACAAGGCTGACATTCTTGTTCAAGCTAGAAAATACATGTTCATTCATTTATTGTACGAACACATACATGAAATGAAGGCGCGCAGAGGTATCTTATCTAAAAATACAATTTGCATTGCTATTTAGCATTTATACCACATCACAGAAACGAATTCATATTTTTCTAAACCTCTCTATCCCTTTATCTGAAACACCTGAAAACTGCAATGTAAACCTAAATCTGGTAAATATTTTTAAACTCAAACAGGAAAAAAAAAGTGCATTTTTCAAAAAAATACATGTTTGAATTTACAAGCACACAAGCAGTGTGGGAGGGCAGTTCAGCTTTGATGTGGATTTGATTACATGCTGCTCTTCTTTATTAGATGCAACAAATGAAAATCTCTGCTCCATCTGAATAATCCTGCTATGCCTCGCGCACTCTGTGCATACACCTTTATCTTTTTGTATACATGAGAAATATGTAAGTGTGAAACAACACCCACATGCTCACCTGCAATATTTACCGAACACCATGGCTAATGTTGTTTTTAGATGAGGGGAACAGTTCTATAGTGCGGTGAATTCTGGGTGATACAATTTCACTGAGACCTATAATTCACCAAACTGCTAGGCCAGTTTGTTATTATATGAGTAATATATAATAAGTTCAAATGATTAACTCTGTGTAAAAACTATTTCTGACTCTCAAAAAAGAAAATCCAGACGGTGGAACCAAAAGAAATCTCAAGGCTAACATTGTTACTATAGGGCAGGAAAACTTCGTCCAGTCTCAGCCTCTATCTCATCTACTACAATCACTGTCTCACTTGTGATATAATGATTAGAGACAGCTGCATGTACACAAGTGACTTGTGTCTGACCCAATTATCTCTGCAGAGTGTCCTTCTTGTGCACAAACATAAACAATATAACATATTGGAACAGCAGACACTAAACAAGACACACGCCAATTGGAGAAATGAAACAACAGCTATTTGGAGACAGCTTGTAACAGGCACATCTTTCACCGCCTCTCCTCTTTTGCTCTCCCTCTCTTACTCCTTTGATACACTGTTCTTGGCATCCATCCTCTCTCAGACTGCTTGTCAGGGGAAGAGTGGCAACCATTTGTATTTCTCTGTTAATACGGGTAAAGGCGTGCATACTTGTGCTGGAGTTTGTGCCTCTCTGTGCTTTTGTAAGTGTGTGCATCCATTCGAATGTGAAGCTATTAGTGAGCACTTCATCCAAGCATTGAATCAGCCCCCAGGGCCGCATAAATAAGCGTTCTGCAGATTTAACATGGTGCACCCACAGAAAGAGGCAGATGCATGAAGAGCACCTGCCAGTCAACTTATCATCAAATGTTAATGTGTGTGTGTGTGTGTGTGTGTGTGTGTGTGTGTGTGTGTGTGTGTGTGTGTGTGTGTGTGTGTGTGTGTGTGTACCAGTTAGAGGCCCGGCAGATTCATGACTGGAATCAGTTTTGTGAGTCATCATCAAGATGCACTGAAGGTTTCCCCATCAATGTTTAGAACCGCAGGGAGCGGCTGGCCGACGCACAGACATACAGTGTGACACAGTGAAGTAGAAGCTGAGTCACCACACACCCACAGTCTGTCTGCTTTTGTGCTGATTAAAGCTCTGATCACAAGTCCAGCAAATGCATGAGCATGTGTCACACTGTAATACTGACTTTTCTTTATAAATCTCTGGTAAAACAGACATGAAACCTGCCTTATAAAGCTGAAGCTCATGGAAATCTGTATTGTGCATATTAAAATCGTCAATTCAAACATGGACAGTTTCAAATCGGTATAGTGTTTGGGGGGGCTGCTCTTTCCAGACAGGATTCGGTATTATGACTGTTTTGTTGGTATGAATTGTGCATGTTGATGTCTTTTTCATCCCTTCTGTTTTTCATGAAAAGAGTAGAGACATAAAAATGCATTCATGCATCTTTTGGCTCCTTTCCAGGACTGGATGTTGAATAGACAGTGTGAACCCCTGTCTCCCTAGCATGGTCATTCCGAGGGATACAACCTCTACAGCACGTCTGCCCCAAGACCTAGTTCTGGTGGATCATACCTGAAACATAAGGCGAATGACCACCTCAGCTGGCTCTGTTTGATGTGGAGAACCTATGAATCTACCCCTCCGAGATGTCCAAGTTCCTAACTTACTATTCCTAAGGGTGAGAACAGTCACTATATGGGTATGGCTTATTTCAGCCTCTTGTATTTGGTATCACATTGTCTCACTACCCAGAGTAAGTTGTATTAAATGCGAGTTGGGCACAGGTAACTTAACAAATTTGCCTTTCAGCTCAGCTCTGTTTTCACAATGACGACATCTATATAAAAACTTAAATTGAGACAATCCTTATGTCAGTCACTCATGAACAAGACCCTAAGGTACATAAATTCCTCATCTTAAAGGCAGCTACTCTCTCTCTCTCCCTGTCTCTATAACCCAGAGTAGCCATTTCACCCTTTACTGAGGACCATGACCTCAGATTGGAGGTGTAAATTCTCATCCCATCTGCTTCACACTCAGCTAAAAACAGTCTCAGTGTCTGTTAGAGGTCGCCACTTGATTAAACCAATAGGACCACATCATCGGCAAAAAAGCAAAGATCCAATCCTAAGCCAACTGTACTAGAAATTCTCCATCCGGAGATTGCATTGAGAAATTCCAAATTAGTCTGATTTACTACCAGCAACATGAACCAAGCTCCAACTTTGGTTTTATAAGCACCTGATAACATCAGTGACTGTAAAAGAAATGGACGAACCTTAAAACCACGTGACCCATAGGTTTCTGAAGAGCTGAAAAGAGGCTCATTGGAAGGTTCCAACCTTCGCCGTCTTGGTAGCGCCACGAGTCTCGTAACTCCCGGAAAATACAAAAATGGGCGACAGGGTGATGCTGAGAGGAGGGCTGTGAGCGTGGGGACGGATGACATCCATCAAACTATGAGCTGCCTGTAGCTACAAGTTAAAGCTAACCCGGAGCAAACTCGAGCTAACCAGCTAACGGAGGTAGGCGGACTAAAGCTAAGGCACGCTGTTAGCTGGCTATAAGCCGTGGTTGGGCTACCCTCATAGGCTTCTCATTTCATAGCCAGAGGTTGCTCCTTGGATGACATATTAAAAGAATTATAGTGTTTTTCATTCCCATATAGACCCCAGTAAGAAGCAAATATCTTAAACAATACTGTACTTCTCTTATTAATGAGCAGTAGAGGTTTTTTTCGTCAGCTCTCCTATTCAGATTCCGTATATGATAAACATGAAAAAAAAATCTTCACATAAAGGAAGGCTCAACTCAATATTTTTATAAACATTTGTCAGATTTGAGGGATGGTGGATCTTTGTTTTTGCAGGAGTCAAGAGGTTATTTTTGGTTTTGTTTGAACAAACCCCACCCATGCATGCATTAGTGTCTATCTGTATGGGAGACTAATGCTTTTGTGCAAAAAACAATGTTTGCGATTTTTGTTTTCTTTTGTCTGTGATACAAATGAAGTCAACAGAAAAACAGAAAAAAATTATCTTTTTCCACCCCTCATGCACATGACATTTTTTGTGATGCAGATATGCACAAGGTTCTGATCATGGCCAATCTAGCTACAAAGCTCTATTAATGTTTGATAGCCACTGTCAATCCACTACTTTGCCTCAAGAGAAGCAAGTGACCATTCAGTAACTACACTTTAGTTTATATTCAACAGCCTAATTTAAAGCACTTGGGGAGGCTTTTGATACACATGCACAGATATAAAATAAACATGAATGCATACCCTCGCCATCCAGATCCTGAAGCATGAAGTCTTCAGGCCCGTACAGGGAGGAAGGAAGTCATTTGTAACGCAGAGGATAGGGGATCTCATGGGCTTTCACACTATGAATAATTCACAGTCACACACTATGGGGTTAACTCGGTCACTTCAACAATACATACGCGCACAAACCCGGACCTGTATGCATACAAAACAGTCACCATCAACATACATGAGCATTGACGCATATGTGAAGCATTACACATCTAAAACCAAGCATGCAAACACACACACCCTGCTATCTGTTCACGAAGGAGCACAGAAGACGGCCTCAAACTCCAGTTGCTTTATTTGCTGTGAGTCAATATTTTCTTGGAAGGAGAGCTGATACGACCTTTGACCTTAGCTTTGGTGCGGTCAGCGGCTTTCACCACAGAAATCTAGTGACTCAGGACTTTTATGCTTGTTGCGTGGTAACAGAGTGCAGTGGCAAAAAACGACCCCTAAAAAACAGTAAGAACAAAAAAACACTGTCTAAATAATGACATAATCTGATTTATTGGAAAGTGTGCAAGGTATCAGACTCACCTTTTTTTTCCTGGTAATTCTTCTTTTGGAAGTTTTAATGTATTTCCCTTTGTTGTCAAAACTCATCTTCATTCATCATATTAACTTATTATCCTTGCTAAGGTACAAGAGAGGAGAAATGGCAACAAATGTGGCAAGTCCCAGTGGGAGTAGATGAGGAACTAAAAAGGAAGAAAGAAAAAAAGACAATATGTGGAGAATCTCACCTTTAAAAAAAACCTCTTTCTCTTACTGCTTCATTCAACTTTACACCACTTTGCCTGTATAATAACACTGCTATTCATCTTCCTTTTCTGTCCCCTCTGCAGGACATACATATTAATTTAAGTTCCCAGTGAGTGTGTTTGTGTGCCCACATGCATGTGTATGTACAAGTGCTCTCGCTGCGGCAGGAAGCGGAGAGCCGAGATACATAATCTACATTCATCAACACTGTTAAATATCATAATGAGTTAATATCAGCATGCAAATTGGGCTTGTGACAACAAACCTCAGACATGCAAATAAAACAGACTAGGGACTTGATTAATCAAGATTACACATAAACAAAGACAGACCCATTATCCTCACTGCTCCAACAGTAGGATTTATTTACAGAAGTTTTAAGAAGAAAGACATGTTTGTGTAAAGTTTAAACATTTTTCTGCTTGTTTCTTCGACTGGACATTCCTATGTGTTTCATCATATGAGAGCAACAGACTTGAATACTATCAAGGAACCAGCTGTAGTTGTCTCTGAACTGTAGGGCACTGTGTGATAATAACATCACATTAGGCTTCTGTCCCAACTTGTCCAACTTCATTTTGGACTTCAGTATATAAATAATACTGGTGGTTATTGATTTATAAAATCTGCTCCTTACAGATTTGCAGCATATTTTCTACTGCTTATCTAAGGTCAGGTTGCAGAGGCAACGGGTTGAGACCAGATATCTCTCCCTAGCGATATTCTCCAGCTCCTCGTGGGGGATTCCAATGTGTTCCCAGGCCAAATGGTATATATAGTCCCTGCAGCAGGTCCTGAGTATGCCCAAGGGTCTCTTCCAGTAGTACATGCCTGAAAAACCTCCAAGGGGGAGGAGACCAGGAAGCATCCAAATCAGATCCCCGAACCATAGCAGTGGCTCTATTCCAAGATCCCTTTGGATGTGTGAGATCCTCACCCGATCTATCAGGCTAACCCTGACCACCTTCTGAAGCAAGCTAATTTCAGCTGCTTGCATCTGTGATCTCATTCTTTCATTATAACCCAAATTATGTGATCATCAGGTGAGGGTTGGAAAATGAGTAAATCTAGAGCTTGGTCTTGAACTCAGCTCTCTCTTCACCACAACGGACCACAGCAGTACCCCCACTACTACTGATCTGTTGATCCATCCCATTCCATCCTACTGTGACAGTGAGGGTCCTGTCCTTATGCCTCCGATTGATCATGTGCCCTGGGAGGTTGTGGGTTAAATCCCTGCCCAGGCCCTCCTATATCCTGCCACATTCTGGTGCTTGCAAGTAGGGTCTATGTAGCATAGATTCCAAATAGGTGGCTATGTGCGTAAAGCACGAGGACGTGCTTGTGGAAAGAGGGGGAGAGATGTGACAGTGAGGTTCCTTTCACCATGCCTCCGATTGATCATGTGCCCTGGCTACTTGGCCACAGGGATATTCCTTTGGCTGACTGGTCAGCGCACATGACTCTCTTGTTGACACAAATGAAGAAGATTTCAAAGGACATTCTGCACATCAGGCTTGAGGAGGTCGAGAATGAATCTCAATCCACAAGTGAATCAGATTACATTGACAATCCTAAACAGTTCAAAGAACAAGGTGCGTAATAGCCTGCAAAGTCACAAAGGAATCCAGGCTAAGTTCTAAGAAGTTTAAAGCCTCTCTCATTGACGGCAATGTTTATGAAACTCTGATGGATAGTGTGCATGGCAGGGCTGCAAGAAGAAACCATCAAAACAGCATCTCTGCCCTTTTTGCTGAAAGTAAGGTTAAATAAACAAGAAGGTTGCTGCAAAAACCTTTTGGGATAAATAAGAGTAAAAAAGGACTTTTTAAGGTTAAATAAATATTTGTAGGATTCATATCTGTCTAACATGGTTTGAGCATTTTTCACTGAATATGGGCCAGAACTGCTTGCCATCATTGACAGAATTATGAATTACATAAGAGAATCTTGAAGGAAAGTTTTAACTTTTAACAGTAGCAACAAAGAAGATGTAAGTCAAGACAATGACCCAGAGCACACAAACCTGTTTATGAAAGGATGGCTAAAGATTGATCAGTTTTTTTTTTGTAAAGGCAAAGTTAAAGGCATTATTTTGATCCAATTCAAGTGTTGTGGAGAGAGAAGTTTATGTCAGAAAACTTATAAACATCCCAGACTTAAAGTTATATTTATAATTTCCCTATGGGAATAATGAGTTGTTGTTTTTTTCCATTTCAGTAATTTGTTTGTTGGAAATTCAGTTGCTTTTTAGGTCATATTTATGCAGAAAGTGTTTGCAAACTCTCCTGCACCACTCTATTAACATAAGACACATACATAGAGGAGAGGAAGCATGTCATTTGTTTGTGAGGCTGAACTCCGTTGAGTAAAACTGCTCTTAGGGATGTGTATGTTGTTCAGAAAAGAGGGTTTGCATAAACATGCAAATCACAACTCATACATACAGATGCAGGTGCATTGCTAACAAAATGAACAAGAAAAAAGGGCCAGAATCCGTGATTGGCTATTTGACACACAGACAAGAGCTTGACATCTTAAATCAGAACTGTTTTAGTATCCCGATAGCAAGACAAAAAGGGTTCATTTTGATGAGGCAAATAGAAAAGCCTATACAGAAGGAGGGAAACAGTCCCTCTGACTGACAGGATCTATTGTGGGTGGGCCGCGGTGAATTTGCATGTACTGTCACGGTGATTTCACACAACTTAACCTGTATTCCTCCCTCTGTGATGGTGCTGAGCTGGAAGAGAGAGAAGAGCTTTTCGGGGAGGGGATGGGTCTGATGAGATGGAACAGTTGTAAATGTCTCCTGTTTGAGAAGCATCCTCTGGGGAATCCTCTTTCTTCCTTGTCTTCAGTGTGTGAGTGTGGCAAGTGTGCTAAAGAACTGAATTCTCGCAGGAGTACTTTCATCTATTTTGTTCTGTGTGAAAAGGTGGCACTTATCATTTTAGTGGAGGTGACAACATTTCACAATTACTTGAGATGTGTGAACTGAAATGAATGGCACGCTTAAAAGTAGTGAAAGTGCTGATGGGCTTCTGTGGGCTTGAACAGTAGTTGGTTTAGGTAGGAATGACTCGGAGGGAGAGGATTAGAAAATAGTCGGGAAAATGGAGATGGAAGTTTTGTTAGCACAGTTTGTGTGAATGGGCAAAATATAAGAGATTAAACTTTAGAAGCACAGCTTACTTAGTGGAAGAGAAGTTATTCACTATGAGAAACACACACCTCCTTCACTTCCTCCTGCCTATAACAACATGCATAAACAAATTCAAAGTGAACTCGGGTCTCTCCCTGAGCACTGTCCACCATATGGCCAGAGAAGAAGAAAGTTTTAAAATTCAAGTTCCATTCCAGTAGACCCATTAGTATTCATGAATATGCAAATTCAGCTGTCCCAGTTGCCATGATAATATAGGCACCCACTGGGAGGTGTCAGTGTTGTCAAGGGAGAAAAAAAAACCCAACGCCCTTCCGGTTGCTAGGACAGTCATATATGTGTGTGTTAGCTTCAAACAGATGCTCCTGTTTATTTATGACCAATCTGATTGCTGTCTCAGGTGTGCTAGGACTAAAACCAGTCCCATAACGTCATCCATACGCAGTAATACACACTTGTCATGGAGTCACCATTGGGACGGCATAGCTTTGAAGGACTTGTGAAGAACTTTAACTATCTATCTAAAGCTGAATCTAAAGCTCCACAGTAAGGAAGAAAGTAAATATAAATCTCTTGTGAACCTGAGGAATAATGAATAGAATAAAGAGATGTGACAATATCAAAGGCAAGCAGAGGTACAATAATCAGCAGCTTGCCTTGTACGGTGAAGGTAATAGGACAGAGACTTGGTGACACACACACACACACACACACACTTAATACATATGCAAAGTTTCTCTGTAGGAAGTAGCTGTGTCAGCAGCCCTGGAAGCTCACGGCAAAATGAAGGGTAATCTCTAGGTAGGGAGTGCTTAGGGCATGGAAACATACACACACACACCCTCACCCACTCCAGGGAGTGTAGGGGGAGTAAGAGAGCAGCTGCTAAATGCTTCAGCACTGGAGAAAGGGATTCACAGTGCACACAAACCTGACAGGCCTTCTTGCAAAATCAACACACCATGGAGTCTATTCATGGCCACAGTGGATGCAGAAATGGAGAGGCACTTATCCACAATACAGAGCAGGAATGTGAAGGTCGAGTCGCCTCAACACGGCATAACAAAGCTCTGATCCTCATAGCAACAGAGCACGAGGTAAAAAACAGAATTTAGTATGCTCAACAGGCAATATGAGGTTGGCAAAAAACAGAAATGAAAATATCTGACTTCAGTCATGGCAGTATGGGAGTGCAGGCAAGGCAGACATTTGGGAAATGCCCCTGTACAGTTTTTCAATAATCCTGTGATCATCGATGTGGGATTACATCATTTCAAATTCACCAGGGCAGATGTAGTTGACTGGCAGATTCCTCCTTTAAAGACACCAGTAGTTGATAGAAAAATACACCTAACATAACTTCATCTTTGCCAAAAGAAGTTTAAAGGTTAAACTGACTGCAAGGTAAATTCAAAACAAAGAAACATGACTTCTTTTACCAGATATCTTTTTTTTTTAAATTTCCAAATCCAAACAATCAAGGGTTGCTATATTTTCTGTTATAGTTTCCATTTAATATTAATTTTCCCCAAAAAATTGAAATGATCAATTCAACATTTCCAGAAAACAAAGGATACAAAGAAAGTCTCAGATGTTCTCTGAAGCGGATGATGTTTCACTGGGGATATGACACAGCTGTGGTGAGGTGCACCATAACTCGGTTACTGCTACAGTCGTGGATGTATGGAGACAGATGACAATAGTGACTGTAACTGTATTTAGTCCTGTACAGTTAGGTTTTTATCAATGATTCCCAGCACTGCAGAGAGACTGAGGAGGAACATCAATTCTAATGTACGCACAGGACCACAATGCAAACTTATTATACAATGAAAATGTCATGATATACATGTTTAAATTTAATTTGGGACCCCAGATGAAAGAGAATAAAGTCCTAACATCCCTGCAGCTCAGTATGTCTTCGTGCCATATTGGTCAATGGTATTACCAATGACAGAAGCAGCCATTCAGCGCAACACTGACATGGATACAACAAGGTGTGTCCAATTGTTCCATATAAAAAGTATTATTTGCTGCTCTGACTTAAACACTTATTCAGTGTGTAGATCTCTTCCACTTAAAGCAACACTCTACAGCTAAAAAGCAAAAACTGATAAAAACAGATAAAAGAATAAATTATAGATCACCTGCTGTTCAAAATCTATTCTTTCACAAAAGGGACAGCAAAATCTCATTTGCCTGCATTACATTGCTTTGTTGTGTATCAGTGTAAGGCATATTGGTGAGTGGCCTGGTTACGCTGGAGTGCATTGATTGAGGTATATAGAAAAAAGAGCAGTGTTTCCCGCTGAGGAGCTCTGACTGAATACAGTGCATGGTTATTGATAATAATGGAATTGCACCCACATGCATATGTATGCATATAAAAGGTACTCCATTGCTTGTAGACTCACCTGAAACTGTCATACATCATTACTGACTGCACTGCAATCAATACCCAATTAACATGCTCTAAATATGGCCAATGGAGCAGATACATCACATGAACACACTATATCCGCATGTAACAGTTTATTCCATCCAGCTAACGGGGTGTGCAGGCTTTATGTCAGTAGGTGTTGGTCTCTGTATGGAGGTCTTGTATTCCTCAGTGGAGAGCAGAAGTAAAATAACACATCTCTGCTTTGTGAAAGCTTGACTGGTGTTACCGGCTAATTATTCCCCCAGCTCCTTCCTGTAGTGTCATGGCTATAGCTTCCCACTCTCAAACAGCTGCTCTGCTAATTACCTCTGGTGGCACGTACTGTGGTTACTCACACTCGCTCTGTCTGTCTCAATTACCCAGCTTCTTTCTCCCGCTCTCCCTCTCCACATTGTAACAGTCGAGACATCAACACTCTGAGACTGAGGCCTACCCAATAATTCTGTCCCACAGAGAGGTTGTGTTACGTGACAGTAAAGGCAAAGGATCGTGGCGGTGGGACTGAAGGACATAAAACAATCTGTAGACATGTACGTTGATGATTAATTATCCCAGCTACAGTAAGACAGAACATACTTATTTTTGTGTAACATTGTGTGTACTGTCTGTTTCAGTGTGTGCACCTGATTGTAGTGACACATTTCATTGACAGGATTAGCACATGCCTGGCTGTCAAATGCATGCACACACATGCGCACAAACTCTAAACATACACACCAACGCAGCTACCTACACACAAGGGAATGAGCTGAGATGCATGCAGGTTAATTGACTTCTCTTGTAGCTGTGAGGCGTTCTGATGGAGTCAGCACATTCAGAGGAGAAAGCAAAGGAGATGCTACAAGAATGGCTCTCTGTCTTTCTTTTTGAGATGGGCGGAGGCAGAGGGATTATAACGCAGGACAAGGCCTCCACAGCTGTGGTGTAAATATGATAATGAAATGTACAGGGGGAGAGGATTACACTATCCATACTCTCCCATTGGCCTAATCCAGGTTCACATATTTGCATAACACACCTGAGCACTACATGCATCCCACCAGCACAACACCGATATGGATACAACAAGCAGTATGTACAGAACTGTTTACACTGACATAAGAGAAGAAAATTGAGAATTGGCAGTAGGGGATTTGCAGCGGCACCTTTATAGCTGGAATAATGCTGAATTAGAGCATAAAGTTTATTCTGTGATGTACCATCGCTTTTGTACTTGGAGTACTCAAACAGTTTCAAGGTCCACATAATAAGCATTAATATGATGTGAATTGCATGCTGACTATAAGAAGATTATTGCATTTGCAATAATAAGAGAGCAAACCATGCTGCTGTTGATGCAGTACAAAGTTATTTGGTAACTGTGCTATATTGTGCTTTCATAAAGAGCCGTTTATAGTCCAAGTTGGCACTGGTGCTGGATAGAAGTGAAAGGGATGCTTCAAGGCAGCTTTGAAAAGGACTCCAAGCATTCAGTGGCTAGAAGATTTGTACAGTAAGCTGGTAATTGAGCTCTATATATTGTTGGGTTTTAAAATCTAAGACCGGCAAGACGCTCCACCCTACAGCCTTAAGATTTATGATGGATGTAAAAATCCATACCTGGAGTCTCACCATAAACAGTTCAGCTCTCAGCAAGGCCTGCAGCAGGACAGAGAGGATAAAAGTCCACCATCACTGACAACAGATCCAGCAACAGCATCTGCACCGTTCACCTTTCCCCATTACCTTCATTCCAACCCCCCCATCTATCCATTTATCTATATATCCATTCATCCCCACCTCATCTCCACCCTGTCAAAGCAGTGGAGCTGTATGTCAGACCAGCGCACGTGCACCTCCGCTCCCGGGTGTGTATTAGTGGGTGTGCATGTGTGCCAGGGGAGCGGTTGTATGTCACGGTCGTCTCCTCTCTACAGAATCATGGTATTGATTGGATGCATGTCCTGCTGCACCATGACAGATCACATGCTACATAACATAAGGGCCAAGACTCAAGAGGTGATAAGGAGTGAGGGAAAATAAAACAAGACAGCTTTCAAGACTGAGGGGGAGGGGGGGTTACTTGAATCACACATAACTGTAACTTAAATATAATTAGAAGTCAGTTTCATAAGCAGACGTCTCAAACTGTGGGCACATGAAACTAAAACTACTGTTCTTGGCTCAATGTTATAACCGTTAGCTAAGACAATATGTCAGAAATGTTTATTGGATGTACCAAACCTTTAACAAAAATTAATAAAAGAAGAACAAGAAGGGGATGAAAAAGCAAAGCCAGCGAGGGAGAGAGAGTAGAAATGGAGGAAGCATACTGATATGAGTTGGTGCACTCAGACGGAGGCTGATAGGCTTGAAGGTGAACCAATCAATTATTCTCCTCTGTCAATAATTCAGAGTAGACTGGGGGCTTTCTGTGTATGTGGACCAATGCACGCACACACACACACACACACACACACACACACACACACACACACACACACACACACACACACACACACACACACACTAAGCGGCCAGCCCAGTGCCCTGATTTGATTTAAGATGACCAGTATATGTGGATTCAAGGCTTCAGAGGGCCAAGACTTTAAATTATTGCCCAGCTTAAAGACAGGGGATGAGCAGTATTTTTTCCCTTCATGGCAAAACCCTCTTATTCCTATTCTCTCTCTTTTTCACCTCCCTTTTCTCATCTTGCTATCGGTTTTGTCCCTCTTGATGAGTCCCAAGCCAGCTATGAAAGCATACAACCCCTGTTGGCCTACACCTTCATCGTCTCACATTATGCTTTCTCTGAAAGGCTCCTTTCTTTTCATTTCTCTCAACCTTGCTAAGCTTTTGTCTTTCCTTCTGTATACAAGTGGACACACACACACACACACACACACACAAACACACTTAGACCAATGCACTCACATGGATACACACACATACACACTATCCATTTCTCTGTAATTGAAAAGATGCCCTGGCTGTTTGCCACACTACTAAAGTGGATCAGATGGCAGAATATCCCTGAGGTAGTACATCTCCAACAGGGAGAATTAAAGAGAAAAACCTCTCTCACTCTCCCCTCTCTGTCTTTCCTTCTTATACTCACTGTATTTCTCTCCCTCTCAAACACACATACATACTGACTGAGAGTCAAACACAGTGAATAAGGCTGACTGTGCCGTTCCTAATGTCCCAGCTCTCTCCTTTCTTTGTTCCAGCCCTCTATTACAATATGAATGGGCCTGTTAAAGTAGAATTGGACCATTTGTCTTGTGTGAATTTCTTCTTTGCGACACAAGGACTAGAAAATGACTCCTCAGCTATTCGATAACAGGCAAGAGTCTCAGGTCTCTGAGATGAAAGCAGACTGGAGAAAAGATTCAGAGAGAAAATCCATAGCGCAACATCAGTCCTCAATAGACACCTCGCAAAAAACAGCAAATAGTCGGTGATGAGTCAACACAAAAACAATCAACCTTGTACATCATCAATCTTTTTGGCTCCCAGTATTTTTAGTTTGAGTAACAGAAAGGAGAGATCTGTGTACATGAGTATTATTTACGAGGGAGAAAAACTACAATTGGACTTATGACACAAGACAGACAAAAATAAGAGGGTGATGATGAGCAATGAGTGATCAATCACAATGACTAAAAAAAGGACAAGTAAGAGATATAAATGAGGAAGTCATAATACCCTGCGAATGATGGAAAAATCTGTGGACACCTTCCACCAGCTTTACATAGTCTGTAAGACTTAAAGCAAAGCCAATTAAGTCAGCCATGATAAGCGGCAGTGCACCAGCTAACCAGTTAGCTCATTTGGATAAAATTAATAGTTTTCCCAACATTAGGGGGTTTTCCACCAATGTTTCCATTAATTTTCATTACCTTTTATGTATTTACCAGGGTGGAATACATGGTTTGCATTTCCACTGCACTGCAAAGTTCTGATACAAATTATTCTAATGGCTGATAAGCTGTTGGACCCACTTTGGCTGTTGTGGCCCTTCAGCTTCAAATAATCTTGTTTCAGTTTCTTTAACTTTTTCCAAAGTTGTCTCTGTGTGCTCTACATTCAGCTCTGCTGGCTAGTCGTATATTGTTCTATACAAACTGCTGTTATTGACTCCAAGTTGCAAGTTGTTGGGTTTTTTTTTACTTATTTTTTTATTATTACTTTTGTCATTTGAAAACTCCAGTGCAATTCATATCATACAGTTTTTCAAATACAACAGGTATATTGTATATAAGTTATATTACTATGTGCATGAAAATAGCCTACAGAAAAGAAAAGGGAAGGGAAAATATATAAATTTTACATACATACGCACACAAATATATATACACCCAAGTTGCAAGTTGAATGTTGTCTTCAGTAAATGCACTCAAAGGACCCTGGACTTGGTCATCTGTCCATTTCTCAGGGCTCCATTTATCAAATGACCAAACACGGAGTTAAGTTTGTAGATGTAAAATAAACATGTTTGCTGCTGCACATTGGCTTAAACAAATGGTGAATAGAAGTACAGAACACTACAAGTATGTTCCACTAGTCAGACTAGCTCAGAAGGCATGGTAGATAAATATGGTGAGAAGAAACTCACAAACACACTGGTTTTGTGGCCTTCACAGGGATCATCACTTAATTACAATGTTCATCAACCTTACAAAGCCCGGTTAGACGGCTGCTGTCACATCATGCATGAACAAAACAGGAGCTAATCAACCCGCACCTCAAAAGGAGAGTGGGAACAAGCAAAGCATGCTCAGAAAATGTCCATCCATCGTCCATGAGGGCGCATCCCAATCTGCTGGCATGCCGTCTGATGACATCACTATTAGTGGACAATGAAAGTAGTCTTAGAAAAATTACGACTGATTACAAGCTCAAGAATTCTGGGGGATCTAAAAAGTTCCACCTTTCTAGATGTTTTTTTCATGGAAAGTTTTTACCTAGGTAATGTCAGTGGAAAAACACGAAATGAAACGAATATGAAAAAAGTTCCTGGAGTGGAAAAGGGCAATCATTATGTCACTGCTAAGTGATGTCCCATGATGCACTGGGCTCTTCATTTTCATCTCTCTGCTCCTTATCTTCCATGTATAAATGTATGACAGTATTGTACTCTCAGCGATCTCCCTGGATAAAAGCTGTGATGTCTGTTGATCTCTCTCTCCTGTCCTCTCCACCCCAACTGGTCGAGGCAGATGGCCGCCTTCCCTGAGCCGGGCTCTGACCGAGGTTTATCCTTCATGTTAAAAGGGAATATTTCCTTCCCACTGTCGCCCCGTGAATGCTCAGGCTGGGGGACTGGATCAAAGTCAAGATTAGATGCAATATGTTGATTCTCTTTAGCTAGACTTTTATTTGTTAAGAATTGGCTTATATGAATACTGATTGGATGACAACATATTGGCTTGAATTAATTGTCTGTGAAGTGTCCTAAGAAAAAAAGGCAAATTAAACGTGTTATTTGAAGAAAAAAGAAGACATTGTACATTATCCCGTTTCACTGTTTTCAGTCATTTTAAATTATTGTTGTATTGAATCATCAAATATAGTAATTTTTTTATATTTGCCTTCACTCAGCGATAGATATGTTTAAATACATCTTTCTTCATTATTTAGTTTCATGTTCATATCATGCTTACTTTTGCTTTACTTGCTTTTTGGTTTGGTTTAAGCTAATTGCGTGGTACGGTTCAGGAAAATATTTTGGTTTGGGATCAGCCCTTTTCAAGAGCATTAACCACAAGTTAGAAAAGGTGTTCCATTTCTCTCAGATACCAGGGTGATCGTTGCCATCCCAAGCATAGGTCCAATATATGTCGGCGTGTCACAATTTTATTGTCTAAATACAAAGCAAAGTCATATTTTGAGACAAGACTATGTTGCTCTGTGGTTGATTTTAAGTTTACCTAAGTTCAATTAATTTCAAATTAAGTTTCTTAACACATCCAGACGGGAACAAGGCAGTTTTCTTGCAGACATCTTCCACATAGGCTCTGAATGAAATGTCCAGAAAATCAGTACAAATGTGCAAATATAGCAGCAATTCTTTGAGAGTGTTTGCAGCAAGTGAGCAATTACACATGCTGGTAAGAGTTACTGCTTTATTCTGTATTCTGATTACATTTATGTTGATTTTTCCTCACTATGAGAATGTGGTTACATTTAAATACATGTGGTATTGATGTCAGCACAGAACAGTCATTACAGAGCTTCATCCACCATTATGTGTGTGCTGCAATGGAAAAACAGCAATTTCCACACTGCACTTTTTTCTGCCTCTTGGCACCCCCCCACCCCCCCCAACCCCCTTGTATTTCATGCTGTGAGAGCGTAGATCCAACCAAAAGTCTCCTGCTGTGAAGTGCATGTGTGAACAGCAACCGCTGAAAAAGCCTAGACCGTTTTGTCTACACATTTTCCTGAACATTTCTGCTGTTCAAATGCGAAACTGGCTCATGTCAATTGTTTCAATATCCAGAAGTGATGCTGAAACATGCTTTACATATAATGCATGAGTTATAATAAAACAGCAGGTTTCCAGTACAGCGTAAGCCCAATGGAAGACTACGTTTAGTATGAGGCCATGTGTTGAATGAGCATTTTTAACGTCAGGCCAGCGGCTCTGTTTGACTCGGTTCAGCAGACAACAGGTCTGATTGGATTAAGACACTCTTCATTAGATTAGTCATGTCTCGTCTGATGCTGGACACATGGGGGAAAAAGAGAGAGCATGTTGATTTATTTACCTTTTTCAACCTGTGCACTAAAATCCCAGGATCAACAGTGATGATATTCAGTAATACAGACGGGCAGCTCATTAAGTCTATAAATGTACCAAACACCACTAAGCTGAAAATATGTCATTCCACACAGTAAATAGCCAAGAATAGTGTGTGTGCACTACACTACTCTGCCATAACGTTCATTTTAATAACTCATAAGACATTTTCACTGACATTTTCAAACATCATTTAAAATATGAAAAATATCCCACTGAGTTCATCAACTACAAAGTTAGCTTTCAAGGAAAATATGCTCTGGTTTCTTTTTGTTTTTCATTAATATTATTGATTTAGCTTAAAGTGCAAAAGGCTATTAAAGAAATCAAGTCTGAATGGTTAATGAAGGAAAACTGAGTTTTGTCATTCTTAATTTAAGTGTACAAAATCGAAGTCAGGAAGATTTTTCTCAAATTACATGACCACACTCTCAATATATAAAACTGTTACATTCAAACAACTATCAAAATGTTTTTTTTTTTTTGCCTTTTAATCACTGACCAATAACAACCTGTCTTCTCAGTAACTGCCATGAGTCTATCCATTTACAGTCAGTGTCATCAGTTCTTAATGCAACATCTACTGAAGCAACAACCACAGTGTTTGAAATGCTACGTACTTCTTAAAGTAAAAAAAAGAAAGAAATCAACGAAAAACAATTTAGATGTCAAGGGTCCTTTCAAGGACCTCTTACATTTAATGAAATTTCAAGGATGCTTCTGTGTATACTCTGTGTTTTTAAAGCACTCACAATCCTTTGAGCACCTCGAAGATGGTGCAGATGGAAGATGGACTGGCGCAAAATGTTGAAATTTTTGTTTTCTTCAATTTTGTGGGTACCTTTAATTATTTCAGGATTTCAATTATATATACATATATA
>JAOXYM010000015.1:23297383-23309921 GCA_028567055.1 Leptatherina wallacei | reverse complement strand
GTTGTGTTGTAAATAGTGGTTTATTTGTATATTTGAAAAGTGAGGGCCCTTCACTCAGTATAATGGCTTAACCTGTAATTTATATAAGTGCTGTGTCATGGTGTGACAGGGAGGACAGAGGTGAGGCTGGCTGTCTGATGCTTTTAAAACAAACTGCTGTGATGCCTGCTGTCAACTAAACTGCCATTGGTGAACAGTTTTGTAAATATCACTGATTTTCAAGTAAAAGATCATTCAGAGCTCTGAAAAACGACTGTGCTTTACCCTTCAAGACTGTTTTGAAGGTTATTTAACACCTAACCCCCAACAAGGGTGTAATTGACATTGAGAGCATCCCTGGGACAAACACCTACTTTATCATGTGTCTTCTAGATGCAGGAAGTAGTATTTCCAAGCTTAAGAAGGACATGTCTTGGAAGGATCCATCTTACCAAGGAATAAAAACTGTGACTTTGAGAAGCACCTGACGTATACAGTCTTTCTCTGTGGAAATTTCGTAGTTGATAAGGGCCACATGTTGTTAATAGGAGTTTAGTCAGATAAACAAGGTTGCAGTGTCAAATAGTCAATGTTGAGGCCTTCCCAGCTTGAAATCGAAGATTCTACATAAAGATCGTGATCTCTGTGAATGCTGCAGAAGTCTTGCCCTTCAACACTGTTTGGGGAAAGCATCCTTCTGAAACTGGAAATACTTTTTGGTGTTGAATTACAACCTAAATTCATCCTGAAAACGTCAGACTGGTTTATCCTTGTAATGATAGTGGTCAGTACCAGTAGCCTTTTTCCATTCCCCAGAAGTATGATTCAAAGTATTGCTGTAAGTCTGTTATAAAGCTGTGGCCCATTATTTCATCTGTACAACCCTTGAAAAATCTGTCTTCCTATATCTCTTGACAGACTCTTTATGTTTCGACTTATGAATCTTATTCAGTGCTGGTCATTTTTCAGCTTTTATCTTTTATTTCTATCCTTGGCCACATCTTTGATCATCAGTCACCTCATTCTTCTGAACTCTTCAGGTAGGTTTTACTTTTGTTCTGAATAAAAAAAAAGGAACTGCAAGATCATTTGTTTCCATTTGCCCCACAAATATTTGATCTTAAGCTTCCTGTAGTTAATTTGCACAACTTGTTTGTGCTTATAAAGCCCCCCTCTGAGTAAAGGTCAGGTATTTAACTTTGTGAACATGTTCATAAGATGTTTTTATGTGATCCTTTTCTTGAGAATCCCTCTCTGCTTCCAACGTGCAAGGCACAATTACTCAAATACTCTAACTTGCACATTTAGCCTAGCAAAGTCTGTGCTGCTGAATCAGAGGAGACTGGGACAAGTGGAGATTTAGGCAGGGCCAGATCGGTATTTCATAGATCCCCATTCACTTAATGAGAAAAATAGTGTAGAGTCATACTTCAAGTCATTTAATAGCCATTAAAGTGGGACTGTTTTATGAATGATCATGTTAATTTCAACAACACTGAATTAAACCCATCAAACATTCATGTTTACACGGTCTGGAGCTGGAGAATGTGTCGAGCAATAACAATAAGATCAGAATGCTCTATTGCCGTATAACTGTGCAGGTAGCAGAGTAGTATGTGTGTATTACTTCATGCAGAAAGTGCATTTTGTGTAATTTCTCTTAAGTTAGCCTGCTGGTGCATCTACTACAATTTAATTGCGACATCTACTACAATTTAATTGCGACATAAAAAGAAGGGAAGAAAATGAAGCGTTTCACTAATAGCAGACCAGCCACTGCATAACAATCTGTCACCGCAACTTCTACGTATCCACTAAACCTCTCCATCTGTATCAATGTAATTCACATTTTACTTTAAAGAAAAGAGTGTGTGTGGACAGTGAGTGTGTGGAAAGTGTGTTGTGGTGACTCTAACCTGCCCTTCCCTTCAGTCCTGTCCTCCCAGCTGCCACCGTGGAGCTGCCTGCCTTTTAATTACCTGCACCGAGATAAAGAGAGGGAGCGGGTGAAGCGTGACACTCTACTGTGCCTCATAAACTGTAAACTGATATTGTCACTGAATGCAAACCAAAGAAGAGAAGAGAAGAGGGGAGGAATGATGTGGGAAGGTGGGATTGGAGAGGAGGTGGGTCTGTATGTGTGTGCGGTAAATCAGAGTAAAGCGTGGCTCCCTGTGTGCAGCAGATTGCCTCAGCTCACACCACTGCCTCCGCAAATTAATATCATTGATTTTCCTTTGCCTGGTGTCCAACGCGCACAAACACAAGTGCACACACACATATACAGAAGAACACACCCCAGCTGGTCAGGAGGTAGGCAGAGGATAATGGATCTGTGGTTTTCTGTGTTGGAGGATTCTTTCCCTCCTCCTTTAACACACACATTCTGCATACAGCAAATAGATGATAGTACACTAATGATGCACAGATTCAAATGTTCGCACACACATAAACATGACGGGTCAAATACGAGAGGCCTGCCAGGTGACCAGTCAAACAAAATGATTGGTACTGGTACCCCAAAACAGGACTTAACAGTTAAATTGCTTTGGGTTTTAGTCCATAAAGTATCCATCCAAGTATCAGTCTGACATTTGTCCGTGTTTTCTCTCTGAACTGTAATCTCCATGAATATCTCATGATGCTTTGCTAAAGATCAATTCTGAACATTTTGGTACCTTTTAGAGGTTTGATGTTTTTATTGCAATATTTTTATATAAAAATTTGATTTAACTTTATATCCAATCCATCTCACAACATTGACAGCATCTTTCAATATGTGATGACAGAAAGTAATAAGATCGTATTGATTGCGATGCCATTATTGACTGTGAATCAATGTGATGCTTTATCAATTTCCCTATTGATTGCTGATCCATTTCATGTGTGGAAAAAAGTATTGATCTGCTCATATTTTCACTGTCAACATAACTATTTTCTCTCTAAATTAATTTTTTTATCATTCTTTAGCCAAGCAAAACTGTTTTAACAAACATAGCAGCATCAATAATGGAAATTGCTAAAAGCGCTTAAGGAATTAAGCTCATGTATGTGAAATAGCCTCTTGCTTAGCCCGTCTCACCTCATCTCACTAGTATTTAAATCACTAACAAAGCAATGACTTAAGAAGGGTGATTATTAAAGCTGTCATTCCAGGAACAAACGGGCTGCCGTGAAATCAAAATGGCTAAATTTAACTGTTTTTCTACGTTTTTGGTGCCTTCCCCACTAAAAAAGTGAAAATAATGGAAATAGTATCAAAATACATAGAAAATACACGTAGTGGTTTTAAAAACAGATATCAATGAAAATACAAACATGCTCTGTAACAAACGTAGAAAACTATATTATTGATACTTTACTGCAACATGGACTTAATCATCAACTGAATGACACATCAGTGTTGATTTCTTTGAATGTAAGAACTCGTCTTCATTTTGAAACACTGAAGAAATGAACAGCATTAGACAGTCATTTTAATCAGATATGACACCAACAAAGGAGTTTTTTTAAGTGCACAATCCCTTATAACCCCATGCAGCAGCTCCAAACCATCTCTGGTATGATGGTGTTAAATACAGCTTGTATCATTAAACATTGTATGATTGTACCTTGTGCTTTTTTCAGACATTTATCGTCTTAGTTGCACATTGTAATTCACTGCCGTTTGGAGCGTCCCCCTCCCCCCCAAAAAAAGACTAACTTTTGTGTTTAACTTGCAGTGTTGGGCAAATTACTTTAAAAAGTTATTAATTATAATTACTAGTTCCTTCTTACAAAAAGTAACTGCGTTAGTAACAGTGTTACAGCCTTTCTAAAAATAAGTAATTACTCGGGAAAGTAATTATTTGGTTTGTCAGCGCTGCTCCACCTTCATGGAGGAGAATGGAAGCCGGAAGCTTACTGCTCCAGGCGTCTCTTAAAGTCTGCCACATGCTATGTCCAGATTGAGAAAGAGTGTCTGGCTGGTGTACGGGCCTGCGAAAAGTTTGACAAGTATCTGTGTGGCTTGGATGAGTTCAGGCTGTAGATTGATCAAGCCATTAGTGCCATTTATTAACAATCGAAGTCCTAATAATGTTCCTTTGAGATGTCAGTGCCTCTTAATGTGGCTCATGAGATACAAACAAGTGGCTGAATATGTGCCAGGAATAACTCCTCATGGTTGACACATTGTCCAGGAGCCAACGATCCTACAAAATGGAGGAGACTGACACACATGGCAAGGTGAAATGTGTAGAATCACTATGTAGCCACAGAGATACAGGGTATCATAGCATTGGGGTGACAGTGGCTCAGATGGTCGTTCAATGACCGGAAGGTTGGCGGTTCGAATCCTGCTCCCAGTCAATTGTCATTGTGTCCTTTCATGGGCAAGACACTTAGCCCTCCTTGCCTCCAGTGTTGGCATCACTGGTGTACTCATATGTAGGTCACTTTGGATGAAAGCGTCTGCTAAATGACTGTAGAATAGAATAGAATCTCCAAGCAGAATGGAGAGCATCAAAATGGCCAGTTGATAGTAAGCTGCAGTCTGCCATCAAATTCCTAAGAGGCAGATGGCTCAAGCATAGGGGTAATGTCCCACTGAAAGTCAGACCATACATGAACATGAAAAATGAGCAATCCCAGGCAGAAGGCTTGCTCATAAGCTGGAGCAGAATCATCATTTTGAGGTCACAGATGGCCGACATCTTGAAGAAAATACACAATAGACATCAAGGATCGACAAAGAACTGAAACAGAGCAAAGTCTTTAGTTTGGTGGTGAGGACTCTCTGCAGACCTAAAGAACATTGTGATGTTATGTCACACTTTGCAAAAACAAATGCAGACTCAACAAAAGGAGCCCCTTACCTTTACACCTCTGCCTGAACATCCATGGAAAAGAATGGCTCTTGACCTGTGTGGACACAACTAAACAATCACATTATCATATCTAATTACTACTCAAGTTTCCTTGAGGTGCTGCACCTGCCATCCACAACTAGCACACAGGTCATTCTGAGACTTAAAGTGACCGTTGCCAGGTTTGGAATCCCAGAGGAGGTGATGAGTTACAATGGCCCTCAATTCTCCAGCTCAGCATTCCAGAGACAGCTGACTTCAGACACATCACGCCTAGTCATGCAGAGAGAGCAATATAAACTGCAAAGAGAATCCTTTCACAAGAAGATTGACTCCCTGTGCCACCATGCGAGTCAGTCAAGGAGCACTCTTCATAGGGAGAAAAATCATAAGACCATTAACTACACTGGAGAATAATCTTCAACCCAAATGACCCAACAGAAAGACTGGTATGTCAGAGAAACAGCGTTTTGAGTTTGAGGAAGGATTTCAGTTCTTTACATCTTGAATATGTTTACAGGCTAATCTGAGTTCCATAATTTTGTGTTTACTACAGAAGAAACATGTTCGAAAAGTAGGTGTACTTTAAATGTCTTTCAAGCAGTTACTTACTTTTTGTTTTGGTTTATTGGATGCTGTTTAAATCCATTTTTGTTATTGGAAATAACAAAAATGGAGGGAGATGCCAGACATGGATTATCTAGACCAGAACTAATGTTGATGGCTAAAACAGTTTTGCGACAACAATGTTTCACGGCAGCAGATTGTGAGTTTTCGGCAATACATGAAGTTGCATGTTGGTGATAAAAGCTGCATGTTAGAACAAAAAAAGTAAATCAAGCTGAGCCTGAAAGGAAAAAAGCCAAACCCCAGATCTACAGTAGATGCCTACAGTTGCAGACTTTCAGCTGCAAAACAAGATCTGACCACAACTGATGTCTTACCAAGTCCTAGTCTAAATTTCATGAAGCAACCACATGGGGTCCACAGAAAAGTTGTTTTTATCCCTTTCTTTTTCAACCAAATTCATTAGTGTCACAAAGATCACATGTCTCCTCTATATCATGAAGTTCAGATTTTGTTATACTGTCATTTTGCCATATTTATCCCACTGAAACTCCAAAACACTGTCCAGAACACAGTTTATGCTTTTTAGATGAATGCATACAGGGCACATAGATGAGTTGCTCCATTCTGCAGCTTTACTTACCGGACAATTAAAGTCAAAGATGCATATCCTAGCTTTAAAATTGTAACTGGCTATTTGATGCATCAGTCATCATCAAGCTTATGTGTGTATATAATGTATATATCAAGTTATGTAGAACACATGTAGTTAAACTGAAAAGTGAAGTCTGATCATATAATTGGGAAGTTTATTTATAAAAGATCTGAGCCAAAATGCCTCTTCAGTACTCTACTCGAACAGGTCATCGGATTCGTGCTTATATATTCTGGGTTGTAACAAAACAAGCTGAGTGAATCACTGGTTAAACCTTAGGCTTGTGGTTGTTTTGCAACTGCATTAATTTGTTCTGCTCCTGGTAAACTACAGTGGTCCTTAAATAAACAACGCTGACTGCACCTGTGTTAGTAGATCAGTGCAGTTTTTGGACAACAGCCGCAAAACTGAGTTTCAAAAATAGCACCTCTGGGAGTTTTCAAAACTCCCAGAGGTGCTATTTTTGATTTGTGAACAAATTTGCTTCTGCATTCACACACAAAATTTTACATGTTTGAGTTATACCTAGCCTGACTGCAGTGTGAAATAAAGTTGTGGTGTACCTAACTTTTCAGTCCAGGCTTAAAGACACAGACTGAATGTGAGTAAGCTTCTGAACTCCTGTATGTTAGATGATAAAATGGCTGCTTGGCAGAGCCTATATATTAGTGTGTAAACCACTGGTCCACCACCACACAAACATCTGCCCGCTAGCATTGTGTGAACCATTTTATGGAAGTGGAGTAAACTCTCAGCAGAGTTTATCAAGCAGTTTCTCATCACTGTGCAAGGTCACCCTTTCCAGCAACAGTGCAGGTTGTGTGTGTATGGGTTTGTGTGTGTGTCTGTGTTTTAAAGCAGTCCAGGTCTCGGAAACCTTGGAAACGAAGCGGAACAGAGCATCGGAGCTGTAACAATAAGGCAGCCTGTTGAGCATGGAAAGCTACAGTTGCTGCAGATGCTGTGAGTGTACACAGACATTCAAATACATGAATATACACAACTGCACAAATACACACATCTGCCATCTCTAATGATGATTTATGCCCAGCCTGGAAGGCAGGCATGCATAACTGTGGCAGTCACAAACACACACACAGATCCACTCACATACGCACTCACAGCTAAATATGCAGGGGTACTTCTAGCTCTGCTTCTCTGTCTGTACTGCACACATACACCTGAAGAAGAAAAAATACAAGATGGATATGTTGTAGCAGTGTGCTACAACATATCCATCTTGTATTTTTTCAGGGGAAAAAAATTAATATTAAAAAATGGGATGAATGAGAGTGAAGGAAAAATATGAAACATGGAAGCCAGAGAGGGAGTGATAGTTATCTCCCTGTTGACTACCACAGTCTGAGCTCATTTACCATGTGCTATCTGGGATTGGGCTGTAGCTGTCCAATCTCTTTTAGATATTTCCTTGGAGAAAAACTGCTCATTTTGCTCTTCTCTTAACACACACTACAGCAAGTCACAGGCTTATTGAAATAACATTTCTCACCATAGATTCTGTCTGCTACGTGCATGCTTGTGCGTGTGTCTGGGAAAGGGGAAAAAAGTGTTGATGTCCCGAAAAATGTTGCTTTGCAAATTAGAACGACTGAGGGGAAAATAACATTAAGGCACTGGCGCATCGGGAAAAAAAGAATACACGCATTTACTATGCACACAGGCTCACTGCTGGTGAGATCTCCTCTCAGTCAGAATAATTGGAGTAGATTTCAGATGCCTTACTCATGCTGTATAAGCTTGATGTAATCAAAGGTCTGGGACTCAAACTTTCCAGTTCATTGCCAGTAAGTCATCTGATGTAACTGGATATATTTATCTTGATCATATTTAACATTTAAGTTATGTATTTTCATCCATACAAATTAAAGCACTTCACAAGATCAAGAAATTGTACTCACAGCAGCTAAGATGTGAATCCCACTTGTGGCTGTTTCTCTAATGAAATATGTCCTGTTTTTTTCTTCTTAGCAAAATTAAGACTACATAAATCCTTTTCCAATTTTAACTGTATGCTTCTGAATATTTTTTTACCCTGAAATAATCTTTTAAACCTTAAAACTCCTGGCCTTTGTTACTTAGAAAACTAACCAAGGTTAACTCTAAAGTCTGTCTGCCGGAGCTGTGAATGTTGCTTGTGTGTGGAACAGATACTTCAGATGGTATGGTCCAATGTATGTTTTTACTGTGTACCATACATAAAAACAGTTTTTAAAGGTTTCAAACACAAATTGACAGAGGCCCTGTACACACGCCATAGGTGTTATTAATCAGTCTGGATGATTAGGTCTTAAAGCAACACTACATACGTTTCTGACCATAAAACTCTGCTTCTGATTTATTTTGATGCTACACTGACATTCATTATGCACATCCCTGAGGTTGTAATTGCCCTCCAGCATTCCAGAGCTGTGAAACCACACATCACTTTTGTGTTTCAGCCTGTAACATCAAGTGACAGCTGTGTTTTGTTTTATGTCACTGCATCACATGCCAGCAACTGGATATCAATGCAGGGCCACTGCTAGCCACGTGGGAGCCCTACGCACAACTGCTTTGTGGTTTTTGGCATTGTTGCGGCCCACAGCAGTCTGTGTCTTCCAATCAATAAAGTGTCAGCAACACTGGAACAGACTTTGCCGTTCAGAAGGCTGTAAAATATGTGGAACTTTAGAAATGCTGTGATGATGATGATGATTAATCATAAGCTGGTGCCTTATCTGGAACTTGGGGCCCTCTGCGTAGTGCGTGATGCGCATAGTGGGAACAGCGGTGCTGTCTCAATGCACTAATTGTTTTACACTCCTACCATAGCTGAGTCAGCAGAGACCAGCAAGAGGACATTACTGGAAGAAACGGAGGAAAAGAAAGGGAGAAAAAGGAAGTGACAGAGCAAGAGATAAGACATGAGTCGACATTAGACTGGCTTTTACTCACAGCTCTCAGAGAAGAGACAGGATGCAAGACGAACGCCAAATTATCCAATGTTAAGGGGTGCCGAAATGCAAAGGTCTTCCTAAGTTCAGTAGTGTTCCCTGATGTTGTGATGTCAGTAAATGTTGTAGCAGGCAGACTGAATCCATGCCTCAAATTCATTAAAATGAAATACGGTGCAACATATAATTGCTTTTAGCAACAAATGAAGTTCTCAGTTTCACTTTGAACACACTTTACATTAACCACGACATACAATGGTGGTTTGTAAACCGTATAAACCATTTTCTGCGTAACTTGGGGTATTTGCAAATGTTAGTTCAAATGTACACATACATTTTTAGAAATTTACCAGTCAAAAGAAATTTACACATGCACAAATTAAAAATAGTATGTGAGAGCTGGACTTTTTGTCCCAGTCCCTTGTGGTGCTCCTGTGTTGCTGATCACCATCTCAGACACACGCAAACTCTGGTCCATTTGTTAGGTAGTCATAAATCCAGGTGGAATTTATGGAGCTTCTCACATAATAAAGAGAATTGTATCAAAAGCACTTGAGAAATCAAAGAAAATGATCCTCAAAGTGCTGCCTGATTGGACCATAAGAGAGTGGGCTCTCTGATGCAGGTAGATGATGGCGTATTCAACTCTAAGAACATTATAATAAACTGTAACGGATAACCTTTATGTTATAATTCTTTATGTATTCAAAAGTCAGAAGTATAAATCAAGATATCCTAAATCTCAGTCCGGGTAGCAGAGACTAAATGTGAATTGAGTTTTCACTGCCAGCGAGTCGAGAACGTCATATTCTAATGTCAGAAAGTGATTTTGAAATTAAAATTAATAATATCTTAAGGAATCTTCACAGATAGAACACATGGATTTAAAGAAAACAGGATAAACATAAATAAAAAATGAACTCATTTTAAGTTTTTTTTAATCATTGTAGATCAATTAATTCAAATAAATGAATATAAAAATAAATAATTCAATCTTAATTTAGAAATAACTAAGCTAAATTGAATAACTAATTAAATAACAAACTTCAAAAACTAACTAATTAGCTAACTAAACTAAATCAAGTAACTAATTGTCTAACAAACTAACTTAACAATGTAACTAAATTAACTAAGCTGAATCAAGTTACAAATTGACTAATTTTACAAACTAACTACATTAATAAACTAACCTTAAACTTATTAACTTACTGAATTATATCAAGTAGCTAATAAAGAGACAAACTTAACAATTTAATAAATCAACAAATTAAATAAGCTAAATAAAGTAACTAATTCAGTAACAAGTTAATGAACTTACTAATTTAAATAACTAAGCATGGCAGGTCGAAGGAGGGCCCGGGCGGGGTTCGAGTCATGAGTGTGGACCATTCAGCCAAAGGAAGATCTTTGTGACCAAGTAGCCAGGACGCATGATCAATCGGAGGCATAGTGACAGGGCAAAACACACATTCATACACACATCTTTTCAAGAATGTCAGCAAAATTATGCAAATGAGTATGAATAGACTCCCTAAAGTCTCTTGGTTGAATACATCTGCTCATCAGAAATTATGCCAAAAACACAAGTTCTCCAATTCAAGAATTCCATCTCTTCAAAATGTTCGGAGGTAAATCATCATCCCATCCACACTTTCTTTTGCAGAGCTCTTGTTGCATTATCTTTGCAGAGAGAGTTACAGGTGCAAGGATTCCCAAAGGAGCTAGTTATTGATAGCATACCACGCCTGCTGTTTTACTTCCATCTTAAAGTTGAAGTTCTGCGATTCTACACACCATAGTAGACCCAATGCTCTTTCAATAGGAAGTTTGCCTCGATGTTGATTGATCTCTTTCAGATCCTTTGCACACTGATCTTCTGGAATGCTTTGCAAAACCTCTTGATCCATTTTTTCAGAATAAAGCCTCCTCTCTTGCAGAGAACACTAAAATCCTTCATCACCTGTTTTGCTTTTTCCTCTGAACTGAAGCTGATTAAGCAGTCATCTGTAGAAGCTTGCACAACCACCTCAGAAAGATCTGCCTTGTTGTCAGCTGTCTTTCTCGGTGTATAGCTGACACAACTAACTGATAACACTGTTCCTGACTCACCGGCCCTTATCAGCCCCATCTCCGGGCCGTTGTCCAGAGCCCCTGCCTCCTGTAGTTGTGGTCTCCCGGCCGCCCTCCCTGCCACCCCTTCAAAGCTCTGTCTTCTGGACTGTTTGTTTGGTCTTTAACAGCACTGCTGATGGACAAGTGCTTCCGTTATAGTTGTTTTTACATGCTGGATAACATTAGGTTATTAATGTTGGGTCCCCCTAGTGTTTGTTCTTCCACTTGAGTTCTTGAGATCTTTGCCATGGTTCCTGATGTTGATTTGTTGTGTCACATGGTGTTTTGTTCTGGTGTCCATTATTTGCCATTTGCTTTGTTCTGATGTCAGATGACAGTTGTCTTTGTTGCCTTTTCCATGCTGTGGTTCTTATGGCTTTGCTTTAGAATTGAATAGGACTGATGTTGACGACCTCCTCTCCTCTTCCAAATAGGAGTTTATGCCATTTGATTTTGCTGCTGCACGTTGTTCCTCCATAAACTGTAAAACATCAAGTTTGGTTGTTGCTGCAGCAAGGAGTTGTTCCTCCAGTGCATGACGTTCCTTTAAAGCTGCCTTCAAGCTGAAAGAGTTGCTCTCTCTCTGCAGTACCTTTAATTCTTCCACCCACTGTTTTAGCATTTTTAACATCATTGTTGATCATTTTTGCTTTAAACCAAATTTCATGCTTTTCCCTTTTTTTGTTGCAATGAACCCATGATAGAATCGTGAACACAATGTATTTTATCACACAACTGAATTAAACCTCAAAGAAATAATTAAATGTGTGCGTGTGTGTAGTACCAGTCAAAACAACTGATACTAATACTAAATATGAAAATGGACTTTTGATGATGAAAGGTAGCCCAATGATTCCAGTAATTTGATTATGAAGCAGCAGACCAGCTGGGCCTTTTCCTCTAGGTTGCCTGAAAAGACCAAAAGCGATGTCGTCTCCCTGGAAAATCCAGTTGACTATGAACAGGTGGTAAAAGTTTTATTTAGGGAGTCTGTGCACACATATTGCTCCTTTTCAGCACAGATGATCTGATGCATCTCCATGACTTGGCTTTTCAGATACTGTGGATCTATAAAGCACCCTCATAGACCAGGCTTTTTGTTAGAAAGAAGCCAACGCACTGTTTTTTGCTGTTCTTTGTTGTCTGCTTCCACAAAGTCAGCGGCATCATGTCTGGGTCAAAAATCTCCACTTAAGTAGAATTTACAGACACCAAACTTTACAGTTCTGCTCCTGTCTGTATTTTTAAAGTCTTTACCGGAGTTTTTTTTAAAATCTCATTCACAGCCTGATTTATAGAACATTTTATCCCAAAAACATTGAGGTTTTTCAGGTTACCTACAGTGTTTTCTTAAAGGGGACATATTATGCAAAAATCACTTTTATAAGTCCTTGGAATAGTCTCTTACAATGTTCTAAGTCACG
>JAOXYM010000015.1:23254737-23266039 GCA_028567055.1 Leptatherina wallacei | reverse complement strand
GGGGGGGGGGGGGGGGGGGGGGGGGGGGGTATTCATGTGCTAGTAATTATATTTCCAGGCAGCACTAAGCAGAGAGGTGCAGGCCTGTGTGTATATTCCATTCGGCTTATCAGACGTGTCCAATCCTGAAACAGATCAGATCGAACGGTAAAAGCTCATTAATTACGGATGGTTGCTGAGCGACAAGGAGAAAGGGAAGGAAAGCTGTTTGGGGTAAGGCGAGCGGACACATGGGTGAGGAAGTGGATGAGGTGTAGTACTGAAATGCTGACAGTGTGAAATTATCATTTTTAAAAAAAACTCCTTGTCTCATCAGCCCATGCTTTGTATTTGAGAAGAAAGCAACTGGCAAGCACGACTATGGAGATAGAAAGATAAATGTTTCTGGACATCTTTCCCCATGGATTAACATATGAAGCCGACTCCTATGGCTCAGAGTCATTGAGTTGTTCTTTTCCAGAAAAAATCTAATCTGTGATAGAGGTTCTTTGAGTTGCAATAACAAGACTAGCATTAACACATGAATATATTCGGAAGAATTAATCAAATTAAGCCAATTCAGTACTCAATATTTTTGTGATTCTAAATATGAACATAGTCAAATCTAATAAAGTCTGAGACATATTAATCAACAAGTGGATTTCTATTAGATAAGCAAACTAAAAGTGGCATCCTTTTCTGATAGAGAACACTTGGGAAAGCATACATTATAACATTAAGAGGATTCTTTTGCTAGATTTTGCATTTGGAGTTAAAAAAAAAAATATGTTCCACAACATGGCGACATGAAACGTCAGATTTTCATGCCATAGTTTTAAGTTTTTACAATTTCACAACCAAATGACACAAAATACTCTACTACAGTTTGAAATTTAGTTTTTGTTTTATTTCAATGATTTTATTGTGATTTTTGCTATTTGTTGCTGCCTTTTACTACTTTTTAATGCTTTCTATGCATCATCTGTAATGCTTTCAATGTTTTATGTAAAGCACTTTGAATAGTCTTGTACAGGAAATGTGCTATACAAATAAGCTTACCTTGCCTTGCCTACTAAAGTAAAGAATGTGTTTGATTGAAAAAACTGATGAACATCTTTCCTTTCAGATTCTCAATATCTATAACAAACCATTTCCTGTAACTAATAATCAGTTCGGCACATTGGAAGAATTTTACTCCCGTCCTTAATGTGTTTTAGTTTTTTAAGATTGTCCCGCCACATTTCTATTTTTGAGGTCCTCATAAATGTTTTTCCTTTGTGTCATGGTTACACTTTGACATGTATGTGTTGCAAAGATCAGACTTTGAAAGATGCCAGTGCTTTAATATAAAAAAGAGAAATACAAAATAAGCAACTCATATCTATTAGTTATCCCATTGCTTGAAAACACTTGGCACCATCAAGCATGTGCAGAGGGCCAGTCTCCACCTCATTCAGCATAGCCATACAGGAGATATCCCATTCAATCACATTATCCAGGTATAGTCTGACTTTGAAAAATTCAGTATACTACATTTTCAGATACCGTAGACCAGCATGTTTACATATTTACATTATAAATCCAGTCTTATTTGGACTAACACGATAATGTAATTTTTTTTATATAAACATATCAAATAAGAATCACCAAGTAAATTTTCTCTGTTTTGCCATCATAGTCACCAGCCTCCACTTGTACCCCCCACACACACACACACACACTAATGACATTCACCCATCCTGAGGGCTTCTTTCTAAAATGCTGCCTTTTACATGGAAACTTAACAAGTGTGAAATTAGAAAGGTTACCAAATACATATGCAGACAATAACAAAGCATATGGTGGGGATTGGTGCTCAGATGGAGAAGAAGTCCTAATTGAAAAAGCCTTTCCTTCCAGGAGTTTGCTATTGAAGAAACGCAGCACAATGGGGTAATTAAAAAAGGGCTGTGTGATGCAATGGGGTTTATTTCAGGATTGTCACTCTCTGACTCATCTGAATTTACATAAACAAATAGTATTTTCTGCCCTATTAAACATATGTGAAAACGTTCTTATGTTTGTGGAGTATGAAAAGAGGAACAAAACACCAAGAACTACAATTACTGCGCTTTACAGTCTGATGCATTTTGTCCTTCAGTCAAACTTTCATATTAGCAATTTTTTTCCCTGCTGTCTATGAGCAGAGTGCAAGCATTTCTCTACACAGAGCAACAAGGACTGTGAGTCCTTTTAGCCCTCCATCTCACCTGGTAACTCCTGTTAGGCTCCTCCAGCTTCCCCACAACCCTGAATTGGAGTATGCAAAAATGAATGAATGATGGAATGAATGTCTTTAGGATTTATTAACTGATCTTCTGGAGGTTTTTTTTTTTTTTTAAGTTTTGCAGGGCAGATACAAGTTTTTTTTAAATATTGTTAACATTTGAACACTTTGTAGTAAACACAAATAACATTAGGAAACTTTACCTCATTTTTTTCTTTACACAAAGGTTGACTAACATTAAAGTTTCATTCAGTGAAGAGTGTAATTAGGCCAGAGCGCCGAAGATGGAGTGAAGGCCATTTGAAATGCAAGCATTTATTATTCCCTATTCTTCCTCTTCATTTTTTCAGAAATGAATTGCCTTTTTGGGGGCCTGAACATTCTCAAAAACTCACCAAATTTCATAGGAATCTGAAAATGTTTATATTTTTGGGTGTTAGGACTGTTCAGTAAAAACTGCACCTCATCAATCTTAATGAAATTTAGTACAGATATTTTACATGCCAGGGCAAACAAAAAAGCCTATTGGAGAGATGTCCTTAATCCAACAGGAAGTCGGCCATTTTGGGTCAACGTCTCCATTTTTAGGTTTTACCCACATTGCATTTAAACAAACTTGTCCTAGAACCACCAAAATTGTTCAGAATATTCTGAAGGCATGTGTGATTAAAAGTCTTTGAAAACCTTCTGAAAGGAGTCTGGGTATAGCGGGGGCGAGCCCGCAAAGTCCATGAAAAACGAAATCGATTCAACTCCCACATGAAACAAGATATCTGCACCAAATTGCACATGTAGGATGCCAGTCCCATCCTGAATACATGTACAGTTCAATATTTTGTATTATGTATTAGCCCCACCCTCTGGTGACATGAAGTCAGGTTTTTCACTCAAAGACCCATTTCTCTGACCTTTTGGACACCACCAGGTACAAATTGGGTCAGACACCAGAAAACAAGTTGGTGATGATATTTCCGTGAAAATTATTGCTCTGTAGAATTGGCGAAAAATTGATATGACTGGGTGACATCATAAATCCATATAAATCTCTCAAATTCAATCAGATCACCATCAAACTTTCAGTGAATAATTAAAATCCAGTCCTCAACAGAAACATATGAACTCTTCTGGTCTAGATCTAAGCTCCGCCCACTTATAATAGGAAGTGATTTTTCTCACTCTGTGGGGTCCTTCTCATCAGAAATTAATTCCATGTACTTGAAAGTGATTCACAAAATGTCAAATTCTTTCATTATACCACAGTAACTTAACTTACTCAGAATTCATATTCTATGTTTACTTCTTTTTTTGCATGCTCAAATTGTCTATTTGCTAAACTATTATTTTATTCTACTTTTTAGATAATCTTTTTATGGCAATCAGTGTGGACGGCAAAGTAAGAATTTCATTGTACAGGGAAACTTGTCTCCGTAAAGTGCAAATGACAATAAACACTTTGAATTTTTGAATCTTGAATCGTAAGAAACTCAAGTGCTTACGCCCAACGTAACCATGGCGAATATTGGTCCGACACCATGAAACAGAAAGTCCCTGTAACTGGCCCAAGAAACCTTTATCTCAACCAAACTTTGGTGATGACAATCATGCCCTGAACTTAGTCACATGGAAAAAGGTTGGATAATCTGGATGTATAGCGCACCCTAGAATATTTCAACCAATTAGCTCTGCCCACTATATTGACTGACATGGACCGAAATTCAGCACATAGTAAGAACATGCCAGGACCTATAAAAAAGCTTTTGTACCTATTAGCTAAATTGAACAGGAAGTTGGCCATCTTGAAAAACGTGTTGTTTTTGGGGTAATTTTTGCCCTTGTCATTGATTTGCATTTTAATATACTCCTCCCATAGATCTTATTGTAATGACCTCAAATTTGGTCAGAACACTCAAGACAAGTCTGATCGAAATCTTTAAAGACTTTCTCAAAAGGAGATATGGCGTTCAGCGCTGGCAGCCGCTCAAAGTTGATGTTTCACCATCAAGTGTGGTTTCCACTATCTTTTACATACAATACCCAATCTGAACATGTTTCCTGCTGACCACATCTACATTTCCAGATATTGCCAACGCCATATCCCTGCTCCCTGGAAACAGGAAGTGACTCATTTTGAAGCCCAAACTACCTGCATAATTTCACTCCCTCCAAACAGGTTACAATGAGCTTCTGACAAACTTAGATGCTGCATTGACTGTGGCTGAGGGGATGAACAGGTAATGCTGCACGCACCTGCATGAGCACATGTCTGGCTGCAGGTGAGGGGGACAACGCAGTGGCAGGGAGGTCGCCAGGAGACACGGTGGGGAAATAAGCCGAAGCGGCGCCAGAGGGGCAAAGGCCTTCATCGCTGCTTGCAGCTGTAATATGTTTTTGCATCTCAAAAAAGGAAAATCCTGTCATACACTTGCTATTTTGAGAGAAAAAGTGTGTTCAAACTAAAAACAAACAATGCAACTACTGTATATTTAGTTGACTTTTAAGTACTCATAATGGTCAAAAAGTTGACATTTTTCACCCTAAAGGTTTCTACATTGGTCGCGAAGTGGAAGGATCACAGTAGAATTTAGTAACAAGTGTGGTCAAAAGAGCCTCTTACTTTTTCTATAAATGCTGAAAACAATGCAGAAGCCACGACAGCAATCCTGGTCAAATCAAATGTAGCTGAATATGCACAACAAATAGATCAAGCTCAGCTAAAAGGCAATGCACTAATCATTGCTATTAATTATACCTGTGCTATTCCTGCTTTGATCAGCGCTAAAAACGTTCCGAGTCTATCCATGATATTCCCCATCTGTCCAGTATTTTTCAGTCTAATCAGTACTTTCCTAAAATCATTGACCCTTCCTTTTTATCCCCTTAGCAGAAAAATGTTTAAAATTGGGGGAAAAAAATTTAACTGCAAGTATCAACAGAATTGAAAAAGTAATACTTATGACACTGAATGAATGAATGAATGAATGAATGAATGAATGAATGAATGAATGAAATTACTTTTCATTGCCATGAAAATTAATTTCTGGTGATCATGTTTAAAGTGTGTTACAGTTTGTTCAGCAGACAAATAGATTAACTTTAAATCTAAAAGGAAACGTGCACCTTGTCTTGTAAAACTCTGCCCCCTTGTGGGGATAATATTTGAAAACTAAAATCACCCTTTAATGATTTATTCAACCAGTCTTCACTCTCTCTGTAGGAACATTCAGTTTTGTCAAGAGTGACAACAAAAGGCATGTTATACCAAAATTTAAATAATTACAGTCCTCTTCCTCTGTTTGATGACCAGACTGTCATAGAGAACTCCAATGAATAGCTTTTCTGTGTGGGTGGACAGGTTGAATAAACTAGATACCTTCAGTTCCAGCCTTTCTTTGGCTCATGAGGAAATTATGTTTTTGAAAGTCTGCCATACAATCTTTTAGGGGAGGAAAAGTTACATAATCACATTATCTATTTATTTTCCTCAATTTGAGTCGACCATATGGCATACTCTTGAGCATTTTCTATTAATATGAACTTATACCTTAATGGAAAAACCTGGAAGTTTTAGTGTTTATTTTTGGTTGTTCTCCATAAGGCATTATGTTTTATCTTTATTTTATAATCGCATGATTAATTGCAGAGCCACATCAGCTGGGTGTAGGACAGGGGGACACACAGTAACAGCTGCTTGGAGGCATACACAGTCACTGGTAGACAGCTAACTTCACCTTTTCTCTTGCCCCTTCCTCATAATTTTCACACAGGACGGAGCACAGTTTGCTCTATTAAAACTATAATGAGATGCAAATAAGATGCAAATCCCTCCCAGAGGAGTGGACCGCTGGAGGGAGGCTATCTGATGTCAATGTTCAAGAGAGAACCTCCGCCTCAGGAAGAAATGGAGAAGAAGTGTGCATGTGTGGCTTAAGAGTGTGTGCATGTCTGCCTATAAGTAAGAGAGAGGGGGGAGGCAGGGCTGCTGACAAAGGGGCAAGGGCATTGAGTGCAGTAGTAGAAAAATGTTTTTAAATTTATCTTGGAAACACGAGCAGAATAGGACATTTGGTATAACGGCATGGCGGTAAGGGTGTGGGGGGGGGGACCTGAAGAAAAATAATAGCCTCAGTCTCTCCTGCATGGCTCCATATAGGAGGAAGGGAGACAAGGAGCGGAGGCGAAGATAGAAATTATCCAGAGGAATGTAAGGGAAAAGATGGAGATTAGGAGGCTGATGCAGCCATGTTGACAAGAGAAAAATACACCTCTCACAGGGAAATAAAGCTTCACCCTCCTCACTGCTGCATTTCCTCTGACAAAGCAACTCATCTGGCCTTGCCTCACTCGCTGCAGAGAAGGAGAGGGAAAAAGAGTGGAAAGAGGAAGAGAGGCACTCACAAAAAAGAAAAGACTAAACAAACAACATCAATCTGCTTTTCTGACATCAGTGGTGAAACTGTTGTGTGTCTGAAGTCCATTTCCCACTCTCACACACACCTTGTTCTTTCAATGAGTACAACGCTCCACTGCATATGGGCCTATTGCATCTATGTTTGTCAGAGATTCAAAGCTTGAGCCAGGTTCTTGGCAACAATCTGGTGGATGTGCGCTCTCATCCACCTCTCTGTCTGACTGTCCACCGTTTTTTTTTCTTCAGTCCAATTTAAGCTTAGCTGTGGCTTAGAGATAAAGACATAAAGCTGGAGCTGGACGCAAGGTACAGTGCCCATTTCTCTCGCTCGCGCTGATTTTCTGCAAACAAGTACCCCAAGGAATAGAACATAGTGATAAACCTGTGCTATCTTTAGCTATAAACATGAAGGCAGCATCTTCAAGCTGTGACACTGAAGGCTGGAAGTTTCACTTATGTGAAAAAGAGCATATTCTTTTAATTTAGTTTTATGGATAAGGACATGTAAGGTGATTGGCATGCAGGTATTTTTTTATGCACAGCTCTCTTATATTCCTGTCAGCTTTGCAGTCAAATTGAGCCCTGGGTTTTGAGCAGGTCCTTGCAACACTTTGATTTGTTTCTTTTTATTTGCTGCTGTACTTTGGATCATTGCAGTGTTGTATGAACCAGTTGCAGCCAAGCTTCAGCTTTCAGATAGATGGCCTCACATAAGTCTAGAATACTTTGGCATCGGGAGGAATTCATAGTCGACTGAATGACTGAAAGGTGCTCAGGTCCTGTGGCTGCAGGACAAGCCATCAGACACTGCGCCTGAATATAATATGAGTCATTTGTGATGATACTTTACATACAGGCAATATCTTAATTTTGGTCTGATTAGTCCATACGATAGGACATTTTAGGAGCCTAGAAGCAGCCTGATTGTAAAAGTTACAGTTCATTTGCTACACATATGAGGGCAGGACTAAGGTTATCCAAAATAGTCAGTCAGACACAATGAATGTTGGAGCCACTGTGTCCTTTTTAATCTCTTTAGATTACAATGATGGGGGCTTTGGGAGGCTTCATTTATTGGAAATCTACATTGTTTGTCAAAAAAACTTGCTTTTTACAGATTCATGGATAGGAGAAGCTGAGATGTGGACATGGAATACTGTGGATTGGTGGATGGGAAATGCCTTACATACATATTCTGTGGTACTTGGTCTTCTTGCTGATAAAGCTTGGAAAGGTTTGCATGTCATGAATGAATAGAACTGTGGAAAAAGGACAGTAAATATGATTGAGAAGGCCACGGCAGACACAGGTTATCCTAGCTCACTAGCATGAAGAGAAGCATATGGAGCAGTAAATGGAAGATAATACTAATGTTCACTGTACATTAGCATTAGTACAGACAAAACACTGTAAGAAATAAGTTGCATTTTGACTTTTTAATGACAGAGGATGAGTTTATAAATTATCAAATAATTGGTTTGATCCTAAAAAATAAAGCAACAACTTATTTGAAAATTTAAGAAATGGATTAAAAAGGTCATGAAATACTTAAGGGAGGCTGAAGAGTGTGATACACAGGTAACATAGACAGTAGGTCCACATAAAAAAAAAATACACTACTAAATGGCTAGAGAATGGATTTACAATGTGGAAGTGTCTCATCAACACCTGCGGCAGTCAGAATAAAAAAAACAGAGATGGAACAAGCTCCGTAAGGGATAACGGCTGCAGCTTTAGGGGGAAAGTCAGCCATAGAACGGGAAAAAGCAGATTGGCATGCTCAAAACAGATGCCAAGTGGCTCAAAAAAGGCTGTGAGTGGCTGAGTTTGAGGCCAAGTAAAAGGGATAAAGCAGCAATAAAACCGACTGCTCTGGGTGAAGCAAAAAATGCAAGTTTTTCAAAAATGTGGACATAGAGGACATGAGTACTGAGCGGTTGAAACAAAAGTACTTCAACTACTTTCACAGCAAAGTCGCTGATAAACCTGCTTAATTTGAGAGGAAACAGGAAAAAGGAAACAAACAATTTGTGGACAAAGAGTGAAGGAATCTGATGTAACCGCCTCAGTTGAATGGTGACCAATAAAACAACTTCCATGGGCGTTTTCTCCTGAAAAAAATTCTTGTAACCAACGACAACATGCCCTGCCAAGAGGAAGTTAACAATTGGCTCACTTAAAAGAGGTCTGACTCCGGATGCACAGGCTGAGGTAGGGTTACTAATTGGAGTCAATGTTCTCAGGTGTAGACGCTGTTTTAAAGAATTGATCCAGGCATCACTTGGGATGACTCTCAGATCTTGGGAAGGATATCACATGTACTTGTGTCCTTATACCATGGTGACAGACTTTAAGTCCACCATCCTCACAAAGCCACTTCAATCTCTCTATTTTTCTATTACATTATTCTTTAGGCAAAGAGGGAATTTATATCGACTGTCCTTATTTTAGTTACATTGTTTCATGTATTGTTGGATTACTTGTCAATGATGAGAATCAATTCAGCAGGCGTGAAGGCATGTGAAGCTAAAGCACTGCTGTGAACATCTGAAGTGAACTTAGCTGAGGGACAAAAAAAATGATCCCAGCAGTAGTAAGGAGTGAAGATGGGAAAATTGTGACTTGGAAAGAAACCAAAGGTTAAATGAGGCACTTTGTTTATTCGTTTTTGTTTATAAATGGATGCTGACTGGTCAATGGCCTGTGTCATGCATTTGTGATAACAATGAAAATGATGGTAAGTATAGCATCTGAATACTAAATGGAAGAAATCAAAGCCTCTTTCATGCTGGTTGTTTAATATTTTTTGTATTTATTTTTGGCATATTCTCACAAAAGATAAGCAAGAGTGTGTTTTCTGTGTGTGTGAAGTGCGTTTGACTAATTGAAAATTGCACTCCATTGGGAGAGAAATGTGTACATCTGTTCAGTTAACACATTAGTGATAACATGAATGGTATACAGTATTATTTTGCTCATATACAATTTGTGATTTCACTACATTATTTACTTCAGATGTGTCGAACGCGTAATCCATTATTACCTGATACATAGATTCCATAGATGAATAAAAAGGACTATAATCATTTGTGTTGGTATAACATTTCCAGCTGTAAAGTCTACATAGTTCACTGTTCTCAACATATGTGTTTGGTCTTTCCACATTGGTAAAATTGGGTGAATATGTTTGTGTTTCACAGCACATAATCTGCTGCACAACACTGCACTGCATTTCACAAAGACAGAGCGGTGCTGTCAGTCACGGTATTCTGAACAGCCCAAAATGCGGAATAAAAAACACAAGAGTGAGTACACATAGCTGCACACACCCAGTCAGCATGACTTCTATTGTCAGTATGACTTCTATCATGCTGACTTCTATTGTGTGGATTTAAACTGCAGTGGAAGCTTTGCAACTTTGCCACTGTATTGCATAGAGAGGTTCATATTTTCTATATTTCCATTGGCAATAAATGTTTTGTAAATTTACAATAATGAGTCAAGATTTAAATACTCATGAAACAGGTCTAACAAGATGATGCAGCATCCCTATGAAAATCACCCCAATTCAACTAATGACACATTAAACGTTTGCCTCTAGATTTGCAGGCTCAACCTTTTCTACCAGGCTGAGAAGAAAATCTGCAGCACAATGAGTTAGTCTCTGGGACACCTGCCGCTCATTAACCACAACAAGGAAAGGTGACCACTTCCATCAGGATATTAAGACAGGAAATGAAATGGACAGAGAGGGTACATCTGGATAATGAGACCTACTAGAAGAGGGGTACAGAAAGGAGAGGAGGAGAGAGAATCTACGCTTATTCTCTGGCTTTGTGCCCAGCTGAGCTGCAAATGTCCCTGCACATGTCTGCCCTGTCCACCTGACATCTTTTAACAGTAATAACATTTTCCATCCTGTTAGTACCCTATAGATGAGACAGGATAATATTGCTCTATATACCCTGTCCATATTGTTACCCTATTCCACTCCATTCAATGCTTCTGCACCGCTGAGGATACATTTATTCAAAATGAACTTGCGTTCACAAGCTCCTCTTTTCTCTCTTTCTTCCTTCTTGTTTTTTTTTAATGCACTCTAAAATGCACATCCTCTTGTCCTCCTGCATTAGCACTTTAGTTAATGAACATAACTTAACATATCCTTGGCCTGCAGTACATACAGTATTGTGCAAAAGATTTGGGCCGCCTCTCATTGCTTTATATTTTTTCTTCCAGGGAGCCAGACTTTCTTGTAATCTGTTAAAGTGGTCTTGAGCAGTAATTCTGCAACCTCTCTAGAAGTCGTTCAAAGTTTAGGCATTCACTGCTTGAGCCTTGAAGGTGATGCAAAAGACAACTGACTTGAAAGACAATGAATATGATCAATTCTCAACAATAAATAATTTGCTGCTCAGTTGAATGCTGCCTGGACAAAATAACGATAAAGATGACGTTTGTTTGTTAGTTTAAAAAAGTGCACTCCAGTCTGATGTCAGAAAGGTGTCAAGAGAGATTTTCAAAGCTATAATACCATCTGCCAAATAGTTGTGATGAGGCATAATGAAGGATTAGACAGACAGACAGACAGACAGACAGACAGACAGACAGACAGACAGACAGACAGACAGACAGATAGATAGATAGAT
>JAOXYM010000015.1:23215297-23232025 GCA_028567055.1 Leptatherina wallacei | reverse complement strand
ATATATAGGCTGTTGGTTGAGAAATGAACGAGGGAGAGGGGGAAATGACGTGTACACGGTTATTGATTTTTCTAAACTGTTATGATTTGTTATCCGTGTACACGTGTAGACTTTGACACCCCTAATATTGACAATTCTAGTTTTTTCACATTGGTATCTTGTTCTGTAGTATTGGAACCCTTTCATTAATACTAAGTACGAGTACACACACAGTCAGACCGATACCAGATACTGGTATTGGTATCGGTGCATCCCTGGTAAAAAATACTTTTGGAGGATTACTTGATATAAAAGTACTTTTTCCAGGTGAATCAAATTTTTGTGGATTCAGTCAACTTGAAAGTTACACTTTTTCTTTTTGTGTAAACTTAATTTGCCTGGAACTGATCTCTCCAGGTCAGGAGCTCGGTCATCGGGAATGGACTCAGAGTAGAGCCGCTGTTCCTCAGTATTGAGAGGAGCCAGATGATTCCCTGGGGAGGTATTCAGAAGACATTCCACACGCTGGTGGGATTATATCACTTGGCTGGCTTGGGAGCGCCTCGGGATCCCCCCAGACAAGCTCGCAAATGTGGTCAGGGGAGAGGGAGGTCTAGGCTTCCTTGCTTAGGCAGCTGCCCCCGCAACCTGAGCCCGGACGGACGGACGGACGGACTACCTGTTACCAAGTGAAGCAATTTATTCATGTTAGTTTTGGGGGGGGGTTTCACTGTATTGGCTGGTTACGTTGGTTATAGCAGCAGTCACACTGCACTATGATCATCCAAAATTTCCATCACTGTCACAAATGTGTCCCTGGTTATCTTTGTTTACAAAACTATTACCTGAGTGGTCTATGAACCTCTTTCCTTGTTTGATGTAGGACTACCTTTTTTTTTTGCCTCAATCAAATATATTACCACAAATCCTTCACATCTTTCATCTGGGCAAGCCAGAATTGCCCGTCACATCGCAAGCTAGATAAAGCAGGATCTCCTACATGCCTCGCCAGACGGGTCTTACATCTAGACCTTCACAGAAACAGCCCAATGAGGCCAATAAGTACAATGAAGCACTACCCAAAGACCCTCCTACAGACACTGCTAGGCTGGTTGGGATGCAGAAGGACATATGATCTCAACACCTAGAACTTTTAACATGCTAACATGTAACACCTTTTATACTTCATCCCTTCAATGACAGCTGTAAAACATTTTGCCTCCATCATACGTTAGTACTAAATGCTCAAATATAAAATCGTTGTGGCAGAAAGAACTGAGGATCCGTTGACTCCTGCTCTATGTCTACGAAGAAAAATTAATACCATACGTGTCAAAGGTCATATAAAATGAGTTGACAGGCAAGCAACACAAACTGCTCTGCTGTTTTCTACATAATCTCCCTCACACTCTCCATGTCACTTATCAGACGTACGCATCCAGTCTGGGTGGTCTGTTTAGGCTGCAAAGTTCCTGCCTTGCTCATAGTTTTTCTAATTCAGCAACTTCATCGGATTTCTTAAAACTAAGATTTTTCTGTTTCAAGTTTCTTGTATTGATCAGTTTTTAGTTTCTCAATAAGCAATACTTCCAAAATAAGAGCGTTTATTTAAAATGTTCCCTTAAACAAAATTTGAATTATTTTAATAAAAGGAGTAGTTAACTTTACCTGTTGGTGATCATTATGTTACAGTTAAATATACATGTGTGGCTTGTTTTTGTTTATTCATTTAGTATCAATCTCTTGTTTTGTCTTGATATTTGCACTCTGGGAGGATAGTTTCATTTAGTTTAAGATCTTTGAAAAAAGAAGAGAAAGAAAAATAAATTGAAAACGATAAATAGATGAAGTCACATGTTATGAGGCAACGCCATGATCTTTATGTTGATAGACATGTAGGGGATGATTGCTCAATTATTACTGTGTGTGTGCACTGTGTTTGATTGTGAGTGCATGTTGTGGAGCATGGTGAGGAGTGGAGGTGGGGTATTGCTGTTGTGTGTCCCCCCATGGGGGATAAAGTAATAATAATTCACCACCAGGCTGAATAATTACAGTCTGAAGGCTCAGACAATACAGGGAAACAACAATTCATACACATTTCTACTTGAAATAGCCATAAACCAACAACCGCCCACACTGTCTTCACTGAACCAGGCTTGAAACATTAGTCGGCACCAGCACCCAGTAAATCACATACACCCAATATCAATTTGTGGAGCACGAGCCCAACACAATAATAAATATGTAAATATCCCCACAGATTGTCTGTGTGTTTGCTGCAGGAGACAAATTGTATCCACAAGGAGAGTCGGTGAAAGTTTTTCTAACATCCTGTATTGAGATGGCATCTAGAGCAATGCTCAGGTTCAAACTCATCACAAACACACACACACACAAAAATGACCTATCTATGACAGCAACTGTGTACAGATGGATCAACAAATACAAATGGATCAATTGGACAGCAGTGATTCCTCCCTTACTCCCACCCTGAAGCACAAACACACACTATCCATGACTGTGACACTGGGATAGCAGAAGGGGTGTCTGTCATTGTCCTGTAAGGGGATATCTGAGATGATGTTGGTGACTTATCCACACTCTTCATAATCCATTGTGTGTGGGGTTTTTCGTGCATGCTACTGTGTGTATGTGTGTAGCGGACCAGGCCTGGCGTTGTTGATAAGGGCTGAGGGCTTAGTCCTCAGTTGCAGGGACACACTCAGAGCATTAATGAGCCCACAGCACAGAGGAGAGCCTTCGCCAAAAAGGTCTTTATCAGCTTCTACGAGCCTGTGTGCATCTGTGTGACAGTCAGAATGAAAGCGGGAGAGTCCCTGTGTCTTCATGTTTTGTTTTTGTTTGTTTTGCAAACTCTGAACTATATTTGTGGTAAAAGTATTGATTATAAAACATTCTTTTTTGTCCCGACACACACTGTGCCTTGTCTTTGTTGTGGATATAGCCTGAAGGTGAGGCTCTAGCTTGAGATGCAACACACAGCAGTCTGAGAGGACACATCCATCACACAGACAGCTTAAACGCAGTGTGTGTATATGTGCGATATCAGAAGTTAGTTAGTCGGGTAATAGGGTGATTTTGCAAGAGCTACCAGAGCCAAGATAGAAGGTGAGTGACTGACAGAGTATTATATTGGTTGTCAACGTGAAGCAGCAGATAAACGTCAGAAAGAAAATGGAGACATGGACAGACTGACAAGAAATATAGAGGCAGGATGACGTAAGTTGCCAAGAAGAAATGTTTGCACGTCTGTCTGCCGGACTGATGCACACAAAAACAATATTTCTAGCCACTCAGTTTACACACACACACACACACACACACACACACACACACACACGATTATGGCAACAAGTGATGTGCACTTCAAAGTGCACACAAAGACAGTCGAAAAAAATACTCACCGACACTCAAGACTGCTCATCGACTCCAACTTTTTGACAGATGTCTTGTCCTCCACGTTCCCTTTTATACGTCATGTTTCATTAACTACAAGGCATCACTTTTATCTGCAAAAGGTAAAAAGGAGAGATGGTGATATATGTGGTGTCTGTTAAGTACCTGGATATTGTGTCTCTGCAAGTCAAAAGTAAATGAGACTCAACAAATCAAGAAGATAGTGAGGGGAAAAAAAGCAGCCAGTCTGTCAAGCAAAGAGACGCAGATGAAAGGGAAGCAGAGTGAAAGTTGAGAGTGATTTTCATGTATTTCAGGTTGAAGAGTGTGCATAAAGAATTTATGGGATCTAAGTGATGCTGGTTTGAGATTGCAGCAGGGGAGGGGTTGCTGAAACTGGTGCTTGGCAGGGGAGGGGGAGCTGCTGAGATGTGTGTACCACTTAGCAACGGGGGGTATTTTTCAGATGTACACAAACAAGAGGAGAAGAAGGAAGCCAAACTGCAGGGGACAGATAAAGTTGGTTAGAAAAATTTGACCCTGGAAGTACCAAAGGCACATCAAGGTGGTTTAAATTGGGTTGCTTATCAGTGAGGATATTTAAAACTAAATCTTTTAATCCCACTTGTGTAAGTTTGAAAAGTGTTGCCACTGATGACTGTTTAACTTACAGTCCTGCAAGTCTGTTTTGCATCCTGTCTCTTCTCTGAGCTCTCTCTAGTCAGTAAAAGTCAATCTGATGTTGACTCTTGTCTTATCTAGTGTGTGAAGGTTTTTATAGTGTGCATGAGTTTCCTTCGAGATTAAAAAGTAAATTTTATCTCTTTCTCACCTTTTTTTTTTTTTGTTTTACATTTCTTTACTAAATCATCCACAGTGTATGTTCAAAACGTCCAATGTATTGATATCCAGTTGCTGGTGTGTGAAGCAAAACGCGCATGTCGCATGATGCACTGATCTGGAAAAAGAAAAGTTTGTAAAGTGTGGTTTTTCAGCCTCGGGACACAGCAGGGCAACAACAGCTCCAGGAATATACATAATGAATGTCAGGATACATCAAAACGAGTCAGAAGAACAGAATTTTAAAGTTGGAAACTTTAGTGTTGCTTTGAAAGACCAACAAAATGAGCTATATGAGTGAACTGTCAGCAGGAGGGAACACTTATATGTCCTTAACTAGAGACTGATTATTCTAAAGTTGTTCCTGTTTCCTTTTGGATATAAACATTCAGTTTTTGTTATTTAATTAATCCCTTAACCCCCTTGCCATATTTTCAGAAAAAACACACCTCCAAAGGCACCTAAAAGCCATATCCAAAGTAAATGAAGAATTGTTCCACAATAATAATATTTATATGCATGTTATTGTTGTCTATGGACCTCAGAGAATGTATCCCCAGTGTAAGAAATTGTGTGTCTGTTACTATGACAGACACCAATAATTTCCCTGTAAGAGGGATAAATAAAGTATTTTTCATTTTCATTTCATTAATTGCAACAGAGGAGAAATGTGAAATTTCTATCCTTTCCTGTATTTTTTTGCCCCTTATTTGACAGATTATAATACCATGCTAACAATGATCCATGCACACAGATGCCACTGATCACCATCAGCTAAGAAAAATCATTTCTAAACATTAACATTCGCGCTAAAGTACATTTTTGGTGTTGTTTTGTTAAACCTTTGAGCAACAGTTGAAAATAATAATAAAAAACACCATTGTCCAGTTTGGGTTTTTTATTATCATCATCATCATCATCATTATTATTATTATTGGTGAATATGTTTCATTTTGTTCAGCACTTATAAGGGTTGATGCAGCTGAACGGGTAAAGGTTTGGACATAACATTCATTACTTTTGTTCATTAAAATCACTGAGCCAGAACAGCTTTTCATGCCATTTTCTCATGGTTTATGAACATAAAGTGTAACAAACTTGCAAAATTGCTTGAAATGTCTGTACATTTGTATTCATATCCATGTCATTCTAATAACAAATGTTCTTTAAAAATAATTGACTTAAACCAAAACTTACTTTGAGGATTTTAGAGTTAAAATAGTTAAAATAACTTCTATTTCTTACGTTTGTGTCTTTAATTGGTGCAAAGAGCTTTTAAAACAACTGCTGTTACTCCTGACAACCATGGCACATCCATTTAATAAAAGGGTAAATGATCAGCCTATTAATTTATGCACCCATGCAAACAGTCAGCTTTCTTTTTCATCTACTTTTCTTTTTTTGCTGCGAGTGCAACAGCTGAGTAGCTTTTCAACCTGCTAGAAATATATGTCCATCATTCATCAGGTGACAGATTATTTACATGTGCAAAACATTCAAGACAGATCAATTCTTCCAAGAATGAACATCTTAACACATTCACCACAAGGTCAAATCATTCAATGCTCAAGAGCTACATCTCAGATTTTACCAGCCTCATTTAGCATGTTAAATCTTAAAGTGCATTATTTGGAAAAATGATTGATTACAGCTTGTTTGCGACAGTTGCCAGGAGAAAGTCTCTTCTCTCTGAAAAGAACATTGCAGCATGTCCTTTGGACAGATGAGACCAAATTAGATATTATTAGTCCTAATGTACAGGGCCACGTTCGGAGGAAACCAAAACACAGCATAATAGCTCAAACACCTCATATCAACTGTGGAGCACAGCAGTGGAAAGGCCCTTTGGGCTTGTTTTGCAGCTAAAGGACCTGGGATACCCTGACCTATTGCAGACAGTGAGTTATGAACTCCTTTGTATCCCAAAGTATTCTGGAGTTGTATGTGAGGCCATCTGTTCTCCCACTAATGCTTGGCCAACATTGACTCATGCAATACGCAATGATCCCAAACACACCAGCAGATCAAGGTACATAATAATTAAATGTACATATTTGAGCTATATCTAAAACAGCACAAAAAGCTTGATATACTCAACCTGATAGAGACAGCAATAAAAACAGATAATGATTCTGTACAATTAGCTGCACACAGACAACACAAACATGTCCACTCATATAACACTGTGGGTTCCTTAACTAGTGCGTGTCTGCTACCCAAGCCCTGGAATAATAGCAACCGCTCCAGAGCTACATAAGCACACAGTCACATGCATACATCGTCCAGCAGGTTATTACACTGGCAGTGTAGCTTATTACCCTGCCTCAGCACCACTCAATTGTTCTGCCTGGGTCCACGGGGAAAGTAGAAGCAGCTCAGTGTGCTACTTACAATAAGCCTAAGTAGGCCACAGAGACTGACTAAAGTATGACATACAGACACACCAGAGCATCACCGTGCAGACTGTAGAAAGTCCAACTACAAGTAACATATTTTTAGGAACAGTTTTGGCAATACAGAGTGCACATGTGCATGTATTACTAACCATGTTTCAGGAATTAACAGTAAATAAACCTACACAGTCACGTCATGGAGACTATTAAAATAGTAAAACTGAAACTGGCTTAATTCCAATTTTAGTCACTTATTAAATTTTTGTGTGAAAATGTAAAGATTTTTTTTTTCTCCCAACAGCACAGGTATATCCCAGCCAAGGTCATATACAGTTGTCTGCAAAATTATTCATACCCCTCCATTAAAGAAGGAAAAAAACCAGCTGTCACTGAAAAAAGCTGAAACTGACAAAAGTAACAACATATAAATATTTTATGAAAATCATCAAAAAAAATTTAATTGCGGTTCAATAGAAATATTTTTTAAAAACAAGCAAAAAATATGAGAAATCAATATTACATCACTCATAAGCTAATATTTTGTTGAGCAATCCTTTGAGGCGATCACTGCAGTCACGTGTTTTCTGTAACTCTCAATCAGACTTCTGCACCTGTTGGCAGGTATTCTGGCCCACTGCTTATCAGCAAAGTGCTCTCATTGGTCCAGGAACGTATTGTTTGATTGTTTTAAATAATTTTTTCAACTCAATTATATAAAAAAACAATGTCTTATTTCATTAAAGCATAATTTAGCAAATTTAGATCTATTATTATTATTTTTAGTCTCCATTTATTTGAATTACTTTTAAGAATGTTGCCTTTTCTTTAACCACAGAGGTCATCGCAACCTTGTATTATCCATCCTCCAGAAGTTTATTAAATACTTTTACAGTGTGATGGAGAAATACAGAGACAGGAGGGTGAGGGGCAGAGAGAGAAGGAGAGAGGGGGGGAGCAGATCTATTTTAGAGTGAGATTAAGCAGAGCTGTGTTGAAATAGAAGCCTTGACCAACCAAGCCATGATCCGGGGTCTTATTAGAGACTCTTATTAAAAGTTAAGGAAGACCCTAAGAACCTTACAATAAGACAGCGGGTGAGAGAATCATACACCAAAGGGAGTGAAGCATGCGGTGCTGAAAGGATCGAGTTAAACCTCAGTTTCCTGTGCTCTCCCCCCCCCCCCCTTTTCACACATACGCTGCATGACCATCTTTCTCCCCACTCATCTGCAGTGACTCCTCCTCACTCTCCAACCAGGTCAGTTAAATAAAGTTCACAGATTTAGCCTAATTTTGGCAAGTCTGAAGACTTCACACAAAAACAGTGCAAGAAAGCTCACAAAGGCCATTGTGCGTGTATCCATGTGTATACTGGAGGTTATAGATTTTTGTGCAAATTCCTTTTCCTGTATTGCTTGGCAGTGTGCTGCACAGTCACTGAGCAAAGCACAGGCCTGATGCAGGATGACTTGGTTTGGTGCAGTCCTGTGTAGCTGCAGCCCATGCCGTAGAGAATAGAGGAGTGCTGTACCACCTGCTTATTGATCAGTTAAAAGATAAGACCTGCTAGAGCTTAACAACAGACCCCAAGGGAGGTGTTGGTGTAGAGCTGTGTTTCTATCTCCCCTAGAAGCCCAGGGATGTAGATCGAAGACCACAATGTGTGTATGTGTGCGAGAGAGACAAAATGGCATTAAAAAGCAGTGACCAAAAAAGTCAAAGTAAAGCATATATATGTACAGTTTCCAACAATTTATTGTCATTCTCTTCCCCTTAGCCCCTAAATAAAACCCATCAACAGAGCTTTGTCCTTCAAACCAGAGCAGGCAGGAGGCATAATGGAAACCATGGCAACGAGACAGCACTGCTTAGGGTGAGTGAGGATGGATGGTTGGATGGGGTTTACTGAGAGGACAACTGAAGGGGAAGTTCAACTGAGAATATATGTGGTGGAAAAGAAGATGATTTTCAACAGTGGTTTTAAACCTCCATCTTGTATGAATGTCTGAACAGCACAGACGTAAGCACAGACACACACTCTGCAACATACGGTGGAGATTAATTTTCTTGGCAGATCTCTAGGACTTTGAGGTGTAATGTGAGGCGATGCTTTGGTTTAATAAGGGCTTTATGGGGTTTCCTTCACAAATTTCCGAGACTCTGCTATCAAAGTTACTCATTAAGCATTACACACCCCACAGAATAGAACTGGACTCATACCAATGGAACCCTATTCCCAGCCATTAAGAATCTGGCACAAAGTCCATTTTATTAACGTTAGCGAACAGCATGTAGTGGCTTAAGGTTTGCTCAGATGTTATGCTGGTTCCATCCGGCAGTAAGCTGGAATTATAATGTCAAATTTAAAACAAACGTCACAGGAACAAACGTACAAGGATTAATGGGAATGTATTCTAATTTATTCCATTCCTAATCCCTCATTATATTCCTCATAAGTAGCTGTAAGCAGTCAGATGCACATACACTCAGCCAGACAGTAAAGCCTCCAGTTAAGTTAAATTTCCCAGAATAACCAACCCTTGGACAGCTCAGCCTACTGTATTCTAGCTCACTTACTAAAAAATAAAAACAAAATTATTAACTTATCAGTGTCTTAAGTTTACTCAACCGGTATAATTTGTAGTAAAGTTAAGCCTAACCATGCCAATTTAGCATAACTGTGCTAAGGTTTGCTGCAGGTTTAAGCTTGACTACGCAACTTTAGGATAACTATGCTAAAATTTGTATAATATGCATAACAGTACTCAAACGTAGAGCAAATCTATGCCTAACTACGGTTAAATAGGAAAACTGTGTTAAAACTTGTATCGAGTTTAAGCGTGACTGTACTAGTTTAACATAACTGTGCTAAAGATTGCAGCACGTTTGAGCCTCACTATGTTGAATTAGCACAACCTGCTGCAAATGTAGCATAACTGTGCTAGAACTTGGAAACAAACAGAGACGGACAGACAAACATACACCAGGGAAAACAACTATGTTGACAAGTCTAATACTAACCTGTTTTCAGCCACATAAATTTAGCATGCAACCCACTTTAGCATGTATTCAAATTACAGTCAGAAGAAGAGCAAAGCTGAGGTAATTTTACTTACATGACCCTCTTTTAGTTGCAACTGCTAGCTTGTCTGGAATATAAGATATCCTCGTTTATCTTTGGCAAGCAAGTTAGTCAAGAGGAATATTATTGTCCATGAATAGACTGTAATTTTTGTAAATCATGTTATTGCTTCAATAGTTCCTGAAAGCCAAGAAATTTTTTTTTCCAAACCTGAGTAAGAGATAATGCATAATCAGAGTAATTTAAAGCAGCTGTGCTAGTTGTAGCTAAACAGACACGTACTGTCTGATTGATACGTCTCTGCTGGGAAGGAAAAAGTTGAACAAAACAGACAGATAAACAAATAAACCTCTATTTTTCTGTTTTGTGCTTTCTGGTATGCTGTATCTTTTGCTTAGCCAGAAAAACTTTAATAAATGAAAACCCTTGAAAACAAAATAAACAAACTAAAGCAAATGCTCTGATGTCAACCTGTGCTCTTAAAACATATTTTTAGTGTAATAACAGAATTATTTCCTGAGCATTGAAGCTTTTTAGTGAAGGAAAACATCAGTTAAAAATGAGGCTACATGACAACATACAACAAAGTGGCAAGCTCAGCCTGGAAAACGGTGCACAAATAACCTGGCGCCAAAATCTAACATAAAAGAGTTGGCCATACTCGGCATGGACGAATGAAATAGAAAGATAGCAGCATCTGTGTTGAATATGTCCTGCCAAAGTCATCAAAACACACCTGCTGTGCTTGCTAGTTGTGCTTTACTTTAGGTCTAAATGCACAACAGGGTCCGTCACAGCTTGCTGAATTTGGCTGACATTGACTGACAGTGTTTTGGTCTGAATTCTACTCTGCCGTGTTGTTTTCATGGATTCACGGGGATCACAGAGGAGCTGAGAGGAAGAGCACAACGCACTGCTGACACTCAGAGATGGAGATGGGTTTGAGCTTTTCTTTTCTTTTATTCCTTTCTTTTCTTATTCTTACACCAGTGGACCAAAATGTTCTCAATTTAGAGCTCAGATAGAGTTTTAGATTAATTGAACCAAAAAAGCAGGCATTTCTAGAGGCAATCACTAGTGGCATTTATTTGAAAGCTGCTTATATGGAAAAGGGTCACTGAGGGGAGATGACTTGCAGGAAAGGGTCACAGGCTGCATGGAGGAGCTTCAGCCTCTGTACATGTGGTCAGCTACCCAGCACCACACACACTATTTAATCTTAATTTCTTACAGCTTGTCTCTGTGTAGTGAACACACATGAGCTCTGAATGTAGCTCAACAGCAGGGACACCTCCTGACCTCTTTCTCCCTCTTGGTCTCTTTTTAACTTGAATGGTACTATTTCCATATATAAGTGTTAGCGGGTTAAACATTTTTACTTAGATTTTTTTTGTGTGTCAGAATAAAAATCTAACCTGTACCCACGTCTCTGTCCAACAGGAACCAGGTGGCGTTGTCGGTCTTTCAGGATTTTACATTTTTAAACAAAGCATTCATTTTCATCTTCAATCATCCCGTTTTTGACTCCACCACTAATTGTAACGCACCACCCGCGCCGCACTTGAGTGAAACTATACATTTGCACACTATTCAGTTTTCCACATAAATTCTCAAGAAGAATTTGTCGAACGCTGTTTTAATACACTTTACCCTGAGTTGTTACTTGAAATATCCACTTCAACACTCAGAGCAACTAGTGTCAAAGCAGCTGAGGAAGAAAGATTTAAACAATTTCATCTCATCTCCACATCCGCTAGTCCCCCCTGGCTTCTGCAATCTTCCTTCTCTCATTCCCCTTATTAAATTGCCCCCTGTCTGTGTTGAAAGACCAGGCAAAAGTCTGGTTATTCAAATCTAAATCAACGCTGACAGAAAAGCAGATGTAAAACAGAGAGAGAGGGGTAAAGCTTGTACCTGGAGTTGTTAGTATTAATGCAATTCCACAGTGAGAGTTGGGATCGATGCAGTCAGATGAAGGACTGTGTTAACATCCTAATCTCTAATAGCAACAGAGCAGCCCAACTCTAAAAACTTCACCAGCTCAACCGTGCACACACAAGCATAGATTGTGATGATAAGGCAGAGGGAGAAGGGCATGAGGAGCCACTCAAGGAAAACCTGTACTGTGAGCTAAAAGAAAATACCGAGATAGCCCCGATGACCCCAAGCTGTCTCTCCACTGTTGTTCAAACAGAACCTCAGTTATGAAGGGAAGAAATTTAATTTTATTCATTTAACTTCAGTTTTAAGCAACAACAAAAAAAAAAAACGAAGATTCTTATTGACGATTTTCTAACATGTGTTTTATGTGTGTTGCATCATCTCCATCAATTACACCCATTGGCTTCTTAAGCCCTAAGCAATTGGTTAAATTTCCACAGAGAAAAACTTCCTTAAATTCAGTCAGTTTCAGTTTCACACCTATAAAGTAGAAAAAAATAAAACAAACAAAAAACCTTGGGCTTAAAGAATCAGAGACATCCACCGAGGAACCCCTTTATTTGGTACAGTTGTAACAACTGTACCAAATAAAGAACATGTAAAATATCCAGTGAGTGACAGAAGGAGGTCGGAGGAGAATGGGCAGACTGGTTGGAGATGATAGGAAGGCAGCAGGAAGTCAAATATCGCCTGGTTCCAACCAAGGTATGCAGAATGCAATCTCACCACACCAGATGCCACTCCTGTGTGGGAGAATGAAGGGGTGGTGGGGGGTATTTTCTTGAACACTCTGTACACTTTCGGCCCCTTAGTGTCAGCTGAGCATGGTTTCACCACCTACAGCCTACCTGAGTATTGTTGCTGACCATGTCCATCCCTTTATGACCATAGTGGAGCATCTTCTGATGGCTACTTCCAGCAGGATAATGCACCATGTCACAAAGCTCAGATCATCTCCAACTGGTTTTGTGAACATGACCATGAGTTCACTGTACCCCAGTGGCTTCCAGTCACCAGATTTGAGATCATAGAAAGAAGAAAAAAAAACACATTTTTACTATCACCGTATCAAAACTGTAAATTTAGAGAACAAATAACAGCCTTCTAACAATAACTCACATATCCTGTTTTTAAAAGAATAAACTCTGACATCAGCACTCATCTAATGCAACAGGAACAACGTACAACAATGTTACGCCTGTTATCACAGCCACACTAGGTGGCCTCTTCATTCAATATGCCATGCTTGGTAATCATCAAAAAATGGCACTAGGTTGTATTTTAATTAAAGATAAAGGCTGGTCGGAGGACAAGGACCTCCAGGGTGGGAAGAGTTAAAGCTGCAGCAGACAAGGTTTTTATTTGGTATGGGGGGGGGAGAATTCTTATCAACCTACTTAGATGACACTAGACTGCACCGGAGAAGAACAACACTAGCTCCACGGTTCTGTCCTGATAGCTAAAAATAATATTTTGCCTCCAGGTATGTACAGTGTGAAGAAATTCACATGATGTGTCAATATAAGTCCACTTATAGCCAGTAGCATAATTTCATCTAGAACAATGATAAATGAATTGTCATCAAGACAATTAACTCTCGCTACCATTTACCACTTTTTATATGCAAACAGTTTGCATTAAGTCCAGTGGCTCTTCATGATTATAGACACTAACTATATGGCCAATAGACACCACATCTTGTCTACTGGGCTGTTTAAAAAGCCTTTTGCTAATCAGAGAAGTAGACAACAGCAATAAAGCCGGAGCGTCTCTGCTTTTCTGTGGGGGTCCATTGCTTCAAAACATTCCAAATCTAATTTTGACTCATTAGTAAAACCTCCAGAGTACTTCTGTCTCTGAGACACTGTGCACGTGTGAGACAGCTTCTTTAATTAGCCAGGTAATACAGCCAGATGTTCCATCACTCTGGCAATGGCAGTGATTAAAAGCAGTAAAATATTCATTTCAATCAGACTCCCACATGCCACATGTATAATTAATGCGCAGTAGAAGGACATGGCAACTTTTACCACAGCCACACATATAGAGACACACTTCTCCATCTACGTATTCCCTTTATTCACCACTGCCAGCTGCTACGTGTGTGCATGTGTGTGCGTGTGTGTTTGTTTGTTGGGGCGGATCCAAGAAATGAAGCTGAGGATGAGCCACTTCTAGGAATGCTCCACTGGGAGGTCAGAGGGTAGCCAGCCTGCATTCTGGGACATCATTCAGCCACCTACACAGCAGATGTGTGGGGCTGTGCTTTCACCGCCCTGACTCTCTCTGGGAGTGTTTTTGTTGGGGAAACAGAATCTTGAGTTTGCCGACTGCCAGGCAATCAGCTTTCTCTGGTGTGGGTGTGCTGCCTTTAGTGCTCCTTCTACTTTTCAACAGCTCCTCGCTTGTCGATACCTCAAAATACCTGTGAGCAGTTCTTCGGAGGTCTCAGAAGCCATCTCGTGTCTCTAGTGGGCAGAAGAAAATACAAACACCAAACAAACCAAGACTTTAAGCGGATTTACAGACATAAAGTAGACATTTGATTTCTAACCTCAGCTACAGGCTGTGTATGGAACAAAATAAAGATAAATGAGAACTTTTCTACCCAGCTTTTGCACCACATGTTAAAAATCAAACATTTGATTTGCAAATAAATCAAACACTTGAAATAAAATCTTTTCTTTGCTCCCGTCAGTCCCCACAGATTCTTTTTTATCTGTTTTTCTATTTCTGCTTTCAATCTATCTGACTGCTGTCTCTTTGTTTTTCTTGATTAGGCCCTCCGTCGCCGTGTTGTTTAGACTCCAGCAGTAAGCTACAATTACTCAATGCAGTGTGCGTTTTGTATCGCACTCAATACAATTACCTCTGGGTGTGAGTGTGTCATCTGTTGCCTGTTCATGTTCCCATTTCTCTATGAACTACTTCCAGCTGCCTCCATGCGAACACAACAACAATGTGACCAGGAAATGGGAAGTCTCCATTACAATGAATGTAAGCGGTGCTTTCTTCCAGTTTGATTATATTCTCATCCTCGGCAGCACATATTGGAAAGGTGCATATTCCAGAGCTACGACACAAAACTGATTTTGTATTCAAGATGCTAGAAGATGTAATAGCTAGTAGCCACTACTGGAGAGCTGTACTGAGATTTCTTTGGTTTCTAATCCAATGAGGGATTTCTAAACATTATATGTTCCTCATCAGTTGTGAAAGGCTAGCAAGGATACCTTTGAGGAGCGTGACATCATTATGTAACTGGCAATAGAGCTGCTTCCACGCACACGTATACACAAATACGCATACTAACACTTCAAAAGGAGCTCATCTTTTACCCAGCATCTAATTGGTTGGTGTGAGGAAGAGAGGGTTTTGATGTTCCAGTGCAATGTCACACAGGCTGCTAATTTCACACACGGAACATGTTACACTGCGTTTCCATCCTCATTGCTGTTGTTGTCGACTGTGAGCCTTTGATCCATGTCAGTTTATGGATCTCACAGAGGAGAGAAAAAACAAAAACAGGCCAAGATAAAAAATTTCCCCCAGCGTTTTAATTTATAAAAACAGCAAAAACAGGACATGTTTCTGCTGAAAGCAAAAAAATAACATTCCCCTGGCTTTTTCATGGCATGGTGTTGCACAAAACTGATCACAGACCGCTTAATTTGATAATAAAAAGGCTTTAATTATCTGTCTGAAGTCAAACAAAGCTTCCACAGTGGGTTAAAGATGCTTTACTGATGTTTTTGGCTCAGCATCTAAAAAAGCAACACATAAAAAAATAATTTATCGCCAGTGAAAACACAGTAGCAGCATTTTGATTTCACGGCGTATCCAAGTGCATCATTTTATTCCAGATTAGATTTGAACCATAACTGGCCTCACCTCTTCCGTGCGTGACAGCTCCCACAGGCTGTTGCTGTAAATATCAATGTTTTTCAGTCAACTTGGCTTGTTAAATAAGATTTTAAAAAATCCCATGAAAGATTTCTCATAGCTTGACGCTCGATATTGGCCATACCGTGCAGAGGGCCACATTTTCAAACAACCTGGCATAAATTTACCCCATTAAGTGCCTCAGGCTAAAAAATGCATAAAGTGCATGAAGTGTGTGTTGCATGAGAATTCAGTGGTCACAGAGAGAATGTAGATGTTCTCATCTTGCTATGGACACAGCATCTAACATGCATACACAAGTGCTTACTGTTGTCGTGTGTTGATGAATAATGCACATATTAATTTCATAATGTATGGAAGATTTACTAATTAATTCAGCATTTCCCTGCTCAAGGTTATATAATTAATGCGGCATCTTTGTAGTCACAAAACATGGATAGCATTCTTAATTTGGTTTTGATGACTTTTACCCCAGTTTTTCTTTAATTCATCATGATCCCAACCACCTATTCTCACATGAGCATCCCCTGCTCTACTTTCAGCCGTGGCGCGCCATCCTGACAGTCCTTTAATAGGCGAGAAGGAAAATAAATACTGGAGAAGTTTTTTGTAAAGTTTTAACTCTCCTGGCAGTTAGTGTTTTGCTGTAAATGCTGGGATCTTTCTCCTGCAGCAACAAGAGGGATGGGAGCTGCCACGGTTGGGACCCGGCCTTTGCTTAACTGATCTCCGTTGGAAGAAGAAGAGAGTGCAGTTTGGGCAACGGATGCTGCAGGCAGTCCTGTGGGGAGCGAGGTGGGGTGATGCTCGTGTTCCCTCTCTGGTCCTCCTCCAACTTGATCCTTTGTTTTTTCTAGCAATATTTGGACGGTCTCCAAGAAGACAACGCGGGGGTCAGTCGGAGACAGAGCAGGGCAGACGCAACTTTCTCTCAACTCCAGAGCCTGAATAGAAAGAAAAAAATACACATAAATTAACTTAAATTAATAACTAAACAAAGTGACTGCTGTGGCTTTTAAGCATCAGTCAAATTAGAGCTGCAAGCAGTCATGATCAGACCTCTGCACATGTCAGGGTAGTGGTTTGTTGAATGCTCTGCTCCTTATCTCCCATGTATAAACGTATGACATCACTGCCATCATTAACATATTTCTCCTCTCTCAGCAGATC
>JAOXYM010000015.1:23189520-23215197 GCA_028567055.1 Leptatherina wallacei | reverse complement strand
TTTTTTTCCGTTTCATTGTGAATCTCGACAGTCAGAAAGCTTCTGCCATGTCACATTTATTTCGGTCCAGAAGCATAAATTTTTCTCCAAGATCTTGTAGTGATGATGGGAGAGTCGACCCACTGTCCAAAGCCTTCTCCAGCACATCCCAAAGATTGTCAATGAGGTTAAGGTCTGGACTCTGTGGTGGCTGTACCATCAGAGAAGATGGAATAACCTGCTCATTCGGTATATTCAGGTAGTCAGCTGGCCTAATTCATTATACGCATAATGTCGCTGAGCCTAGACCTAGCCAACAGCAGCAACTCCAGATCATAGCACTTCCCCCACAGGCTTGTACAGTAGGCACTAGGCATAGCTGTATCACTTCATCCTCCTCTCTTCTTCCACTGATGTACCTATCACTCTGGAACAGGGTAAATCTGGTCTCATCAGACCACATGACCTCTTCCATCGCTCCAGAGTCTAGTCTTTATGCTCCCTAGATAAAAAATGAAGCCTTTATTTCCGGTTTGCCTCAATGATTAGTGGTTTTCTTCAGGTTAAACAGCTGTTTAGTCCCAATCCCTTGACTTGCCTTCACATTGTAAATGTAGAAATGCTCTTACTTTCATGATCAAACATAGCTGTGAGTTCTACTCTTGTTTTGGTTTTTTTACAATTTGATTTCACCAAATGTTAAAGTGATCACTGATCACCATCATTCAAGATTTTTTTTTCTGACCACATTTCTTCCTGGAAGATGATGGTTCCCCACTTTCCTTCCAGTTTTTAATAATGCGTTCTTTGCTAGATTCATGCCAATAATTTGATCCTTCTGAAACAGACTAACATATTTTCCACAAACACAGGATGTGTCTGGTTGTTTAAGAAATGAGAAGCTACCCACTGCATCAGTTAGGGTTAGATAACTTGTTGCCATGGAAAATATGTGCCAACATTGAGTTGTTAATCCAGAACTGAGTGCAGGTCTTAGGATGTTGCACAAATATACCAATTTTAGTTAATGTGGGATCATCTAATTGTAATGTAATAAGATATGCAGGTATATCAGATATCAGCACCCACAACTCCTGACAAACGTGCCAAGTTTTGTGAGTTTCTAAGCACGTTCAGTAGGTTCACCAGGGAAAGCTGTATGGTTAAAATACAGCCAGATTTTCTTAGCGGCACATTTCTTTTATGTCATGTCATATTTTATAGAGACTCGTTTAAATTATGTCACTTTTCATGACAATGTCACCACTTTGAATCCTGAACCACCTTAAGACAGTAACGTAAACAGTTCCTGCAGACAAAGTAGTTCTGAATCAAACTGCTGGCATACATAAAAATATACTGAAATACTGTTTTATTTACTCCACTTATCAAGGATCCACATGCTACCTACCAAAAGGTGTCATGTCATATCCATCTGCAATAAAGTGGCTTAAAAAATTGAAGGATTCAGCCCATTTACCAGTTATGAAAACAGTACAGATGGAAACTAACCGCAGTCACTTTGCAGCAGTAAAGTATACTCTCTCATCTCTCACTTAAAATCACCAACTAAATCCCACAAATTCAGTATATGCACTTGGCTTGCCACTCAACAGGCTCTGCCTCTTGTGCAACCTGTGGACTTAATTTGCTTTGCTTAGGACGATGAGCACACTTGTGGAGGTGGAGTGCCCCCAGAACAGTTGGGTTAAGCAGCTTGAGGCTGTCCCCCCTTTGCAAGGTTAAAAACATCACGTTATGCATAACTTTCACCTGACTTAGCTCTGCTGTTAGCTGGCTCCTCTGTGCTGAATTGCTGGATCAAACTGTTTTGTGTGAGGAGGCTATTGTATTATCATACGAGAAACACAGTTTTATCAGCACATGCACGCACACACACAAACAATGTGGGGCGATTAATCCCCAAACGACAGTTTTCATCATTTCACTGCCTGCGGCTACAGCCTGGCCTCCACACACTCTGCTGCTAAAGGTCAATCCCCTACTGAGAATGAAGTGATTCAGCATCATATACACAGAACACATATGCAACACCACAGCCACTTGATGGAAAATTAGAGGTTTATGCATCTGTTCAAGCTTTGAGCTTAGAACAAATGACAGTGCATAAACAGTCCAACTCACACTCCCTACTTCCTGATACACTGAAAATCTCTCAGACACAAACACGCCTACATGTGAGTAGTAAAGATTATGGATGCTGACATTTTTCATGGAGCCTACTATCTTAACTGACTCTTGATTTCCATCCAGCTTTCAGATAACATTGATTGTCTTGCCACAGTGCCAGCCCAGCGTGCAGGCCTGTGAAGATTGAGCTGCTAATGATTAGGCTCTTTTCTGTCAGGTTCTCAGTTCAAGTCCTAGAAGACATTTATTTTAGCAGGCATCCTGACCCTGGTGCAGCAATCTTTTTCTTTGCCTTCCTTTAAAGCCCCTACATCTTTTCCCTTCCTCCCTGAAGTCTCTCCCTTCTCCTTCTTCCTCCTTCTCTGCCCCCAACTCCATGTCTGCAGGTGGATATGCTTATCTCCAGACACTTCATTAGTTCCATTAAGATTGGTTCCAATGGTTCCTAAAGCTACACTGTTCCTTCAAAACAACAGGCAGGAGAGCGGCGTTAGAAATCTTTTGACTTTAATTTCTTGTTGAGATAAGTTTATGAATAAGTACCGTGTTTACTTGTACAATGAATATGAAATCAATCAGAAACAATAGTTTACCTGTGGTATAAGACGGTCAAGCTGACCAGATCTGTTTCTGTGTGATGGGTGTGTGGACAGCCATTCGGGTAAAGTGGATTCTCCTGTAAGTCGGTTTATGACTTCCAGCTGCATCCAGAACACAGGACCTGCTCGCACATCTGCACATGCCTGGTAAGGACACACGATTTACATCATTAAATCAAAAAAAAATCTTACTAATAGATTGCATGAGTTTGGTTTAGTTTGACAACAGTGCCCCCTGGTGCCCTGCAGACAAATTACATGATGCAAGAGCAACGGCAGCATTAGAGGAGATTCTGTAATGTTAAAATAATCACAAACATTGAAGGAGCAAAAATGTTTTAAATAAGGCCTCATTCAAGTAAAGGATAGTCATCCAATATAGCCCTTCATAGCAATAGACATGGGGAAATCTCAAAAGACAGATTAAAATATCCAAAAGTAGAGCACCCACCCATATCTTTCTCATTTTGGTGACATTTGATTCTCAGACAGCTCTGAAAAGGGATGAATCTAAATTTCAGAAAACTTTTAATGTTTTCTCTCATCACATCAATTTCTTTCAAACTTGAAACATGAAGGTTTGAATGTAGGCTTTCTTTTAAGATGTTTAATACTAAAGTCAAAGTAGATATAACTCTCACAATGTCATCAAGGCTATATCAGTATTATAAACTGCACAAATATATGAAAGAAATAAACAGGCCAAAAACAAACTTAAAACTCATCCAAATACAAAAAAAGACAGAAACTGATTAATACTTATCAGTAATGCCTCAATTGCACTTTATGTGTGAACAAAGATTTTCTCTTTCTAGTGTTGACAAGATGGTAGTCTTGATACCTTTGCAGCCAACAGCAATCCAACTTGATCTGCCTCAGCTTCCAGTTTACGACTGTAGGGACGGCTGAACATCAGCTGCAAGAGAGACACATTACGGTTTACAGCATATATGAAATGAAATGAAAAATACTTTATTTATCCCTTGTAGCGGGAAATTATTGTTGTAGCAGGTTATTTATATATTCATATATATATATTTATTATAAGGTATATATAAATAACTGTGTAAAAGCAACAAGATGTTTCCTGAAATTTATAACAAAACAATTAAAGATTTTTCTAAATTTGAGTAGGATTTTTGTAATATTAAACCCGATGTGGCTATAATAGCCCATAGCTCCATTTACACTATCTGTCCGAAAGGAAAGTCACAGACTCTAGCGTTGTGTTGGACTGACTTCAGTTTTGATTACTGCACCCATCTGCCGTGAAATCATTCCAATAAGCCAGAGTTTCGTTCATTTTTTCACCAGCACTTTGTACTGATGATGAAAGACTCTGTGTAAAGTGTTCTCTGGCACATCGCAAGATGGTCTGAACTCATGCTCCCCATATCACAACGCTGCCCCCACATTCTTGTACAGTAGCCATTTGGCATGATGGGTGCAGCGCTTCTTCCACTACTTTTCTTACTCTGATGTAACCATCAGACTTGAATAGGGAAACTCTAGACTCATTATACCGAATGACCTTTTCCCGAAGATAAGAGTCCAACCTTTACACTCCTGAGAAACTGCAAACCTTTTCTTTATTTCTGATTGGCCTCACTTATAGGTGATTTTTGTAGGGCTAAATAGTTGTTTGGTCATAAGATCTTCAGTGTATTTTCACATTGTGTCATTTCAGTCCAATCAATAAACTGACATGGATCAAAGGTTCACAGACCAATAATTTCACCCCTTCTCAAACAGATTGACATCATCTCCACGGGACGTGTCCTTTGGCCTGTTCCTTTCAGGAATGAGAACCTACTCACTGCATCAGTTTGGGTTAAATAACTGGACTTGTTAGCTGAAGCATATTTAAAAAATCAGCACTTTTCCAGTTGGAAGCTTTTTATCTATTTGCTTAGTTAAACACAGATGGTAACTTCTTGCTGTTCTGAAGGGGGGTGGCAGGCAGTGTGTTTTTAAATGATGAATAGTAATGCCTCACCTCTGTGATCTTGTCCTTTGCCCATTGTCCCAGCACTGCCAGGCTGTCTCCGGGACACATGGCCCAGATGGCTGTCACCAGAATAAGAGACAGAAGGTCCACAACATGAGACAGGCTGGCCTTCTCTGCCTGGGGGGGTCAAGACGGTGACAGGAGGAAAGGAATGAAGGAGAGAAGCAAAGGGTTGTGGTAGAGAGAGAAAAAGAGAAAAGCAGAGTTAAAAAGTTTTGGGGAGCTGAACGAGGCAGCTGGAACATATTGATTGTTCCCATCTATTTTAGTGAAACATTTTCGCTGTAACAGATTTAGAGGTTTTAACGGCCGATCCAATACTGCACACTTACTGTGTAACACCAAGCTCATCGATGCTCATTCCCCTCATCTAATTAAAATCTCCTTCAAGCATTTCCTCTGAGGATGTTTGAAGACTTGAAATACCCCCAACTTCATTAGACACTTTTTATTAAAGAACGGGAGAAATGGTCTTTATAGCTCAAGGAAAACGGCCGTTTGTGGGCAATTAATAAACAATGAGAGTGCTCACTAACTGCGTGACTGGTCATCATAGTGCAGACAGAATTAGTGAGTGTTTGGAGGTGGCTGTCAGGACTCTTTTATCAACAGCTGATGAAACAGCACTGCAACTAATGCCACTTCAGCCAATATTATAAACCTGAGGCAGAGAGGAGGTTGATGAATAGTCAGGAGATGTCTGTGTATAATCCCATACAGTACATGATGCAGCTATAGGATGTCCACAAGCATATTTTATAATCTTGTGTAGGAGAGACCTGGAAGGCTTCCAGTAGGAAACTTTCCCTCTCTGTTTCTAAGGCCTGCGAATGACTAAAGTTTGTTCTTCAACATCATTTGCACTTGAGGTGTTTCCACTGACTCATCCTCATACAAAACAAGGTCTGCTACTGATCAGCTAAGCCTTGAAAAAATGGAAGCACATGGCACTTTGCATACAGCAGCTACTCTGCTTCAGAAGCTAAACAGGTTTGTTTTATGAGTTTTTTCTGCTTTGAACTGCATTTTTGCATTCTACAAAGTTCTATTTGTGTAACATTTAGGCAAACCTGTTGGCAGAAGTTCAATAAAACTTTAATAACTACGTTATCAGTGTTGTGCACAAACAAGTTCAAAACACATTCAAGCTCATTGAACACATTTGTTTTTCTGTGAGTGTTGAACTGAACAAAACTTATTTGTAAATAAAGAACTTGAACATGAACTTGTTCAGATTACATGAGGTCCCGCAGCAGTCACTGCCTACATTTCCCTGGTGCTAAACCCGACTTCACACTACATTACCTACGATGCACTGCACACTCAAGCGTAACAAACCAGCAACACTCAGTGGACATGCTGGTGCAGTCCTGCTCTTAAAGTGTAGATGAAAAGTGAGGTACTGCAGATACAGTGTGCACATCAGCTGCTTATGAATATTTACAGGAATATTACGTACGGAAAATGATTTCATTGCAAGACACAACACTTTAACTTTTTTCTTTTTCAAGTCATCTTTTACTCTCACTTCTAACCTAAAAAAATTGAATAAACTGAACTTTGAACTAGTTCAAGATTGAAATGGAAAACTCTGACCATGAACTCAACATGAATTCATTTAATCCTGTGAGAACTCAACTTTGAGCTAATTCATGAGAAGCATGAACTTGCACAACACTGGTCATTATAAATGCAGGTTTATGTGACAATAAGCATATATCCATATTTTCATCACTAAAGAGTAAAAAATGTATATCCAAAGACACCTCAAATGTTCACCCTTTACTGTTAGCTCAGAAGGAACAAACTCACTTTCAAAGGAGCTGTAAAGATTATTTTTGTTAAGTTTTTTTAATGCATTATTAGTTTTAAGGTAACAGGGGTTATTCATTGGCTGCAATTTGCAGTTTTTGCCACCAGATGTCACTAAATCCTAAACAATGGACTTTTTCCCCCTGTAAATATTCACAGAGGAGTTTTGCACAGTTGTAATAACAGTGAGGACACTTGCTACTGTGCTGTACGGAAGAAAAAAACTAAAGTAAATCACTTATGTTAATGATGATGCTGAGAGGGTATGAATTTCTAACTAACAAAGAGTGTAGAAAATTAATCAGTAGTAGAAATAATGCCACAAAAAAACACCAAAGATTGCTGAGGGTACTTACAGTGTGATCAAGTATAGCATGTGCCATTTCATGTCCCAGAACAATGATGAGCTGGTCAATGTCTGCCACAGCATCCAGCATCCCCGTAAACATAAACACTTTCCCATTCTGCATAAAGAAAACATGACACATCTGAGCCAAGTGCTGTTTTTGCAGATATTTTACACAACCAAGTAAAAATATTGGGATAGGCTCCAGCCCACCTGCGACCCTGCGTGGATTAAGCGGTACAGAAAATGGATGGATGGAAGTAAAAATATTAGCAAAAGTAAAATACAAAGAAAGAAGAAGAAGAAAGTTTTAAGTTTGCCTTTCTTTATACTCACTGGCAGGACAAAGGCATTGACATTTGGAGCGTCCACCACATGAACACTCCAGGGGACTTCAGACACATCAGGAATGTCCTTGTTCCTTTGTGCCAAGAGCTGCACCAACTGCTCCACCGTCTGGTGACGAGGGTCAGTGACTGGAAGCAGGTGCTCTGCAAACTCCTTCATGTACTGAAACACAGAGAAATAACCAATATTCATAAAATAATTTAGTTTCCTTCTCATCACATTACGTTTTAATCTCCACCCACTTCAACAAATATAATCTTTCTTGCATTTACTGTTTTCATTCCCAACTCAATCATGCTAATCGATGTGTAACAAACATATTTACGATTCTCTACCTACAAACATCGGGTAAAATACACCATAGACCTCTTTCCTCACCGCCTCTGATGTCAGAGTGGCCAGCTCCATGTACTTTTCTCTGCTGAACACCAGGAGGCGGATCCGTCCTGTCACTGGGGACTCATCCAAGTGTGTAAGGAGGAGAAGGGCCACAATCACCATAGCAAATCCTGTCCCGGCCACCAGATGCCATCGCCGCCTCAGAACCCATTCACGGATGAGCTGCCGGCGGTTGTTTGGTAGAGCCGCCCACCACTTCCTTATACTCCTTTAGACAGATGAAACACTAAGTTTTATTGTATCCTGTTATGTTGCTCATATAGCCTCATGCAATAAGTCTAAAATCATATACTGCTCAACAGTATAACACTTAAAAAAGAAAATGATTATCGAGATTGTATGGATTTTAGCTGTAAAAAGAAAGGGGGAAAATAATCAGCAACAACGACTTCAGTCAGAACTACAGAAATGCAGACTAAGATCAATGATCTCTTCTTCAAAGGCAAGTAGTGCATAAAACACATGCATAAAACATCCTCACAGCAATCTGCCATGCATAAAACGATAGTCACTTTGTTTGAGTCCTCAAAGGGAATAATGAAATATTGAATTTAATCAAAACTTCTAAGATTAAACAGAGCATTTCTGTGAAGCTGTTTTTTAAAATAATGTTATCAGGGACACTAGGATAATGATCGATTTGTAACAATTAAAATGAGCTCATTATAACAGTTAAGAAAGTAACGTTATTATAGACTTGATATATATTCTGACACAATTGTAAGGCATTTAATGACATAATATCAAGCTGAGTAATAAATATTGATGTTCCACCATTATCAAGTCTATATATCCCTATAAAGCCAAACGTATCATGTTTGATACAGTTTCTGAGATATTTTGCATCTTTTTAGGGTAAAAACTTTGCTCAAAACCCTGTTGTATGTACCTTGTTATCTGCCCCCTAATGGATATCAAGAAGCAGAAGACTACACTGCAATAATTTTGACAGGTCACACCCCTCTAAAAACTTTTTCAGATTAAAAAAATTTGAATTTTCTCCCCAGTTTTTTCTTGAGTTTGGCTTTAAAGGGTTAAATATGAAAATATATGAAAATGTTACCAATTTTCTGTGTGTTGTATGGAAGTTTATGAGTGTTAAACGTAAGTTTTACGTGTCAAATCTGATATCAGTCTATGTAACATCAGTACTGTCTCTTACCTGCCCAGTAGTACGGCCGCAAGCTTCTGCAGAGGTTTAAGAACAATCCATATGAGGGAAGCAGGCAGGGCCCTCGTGGAGGCAGAGGTGTGGAAGTGGTGAATACATTGTATTAGGGCAGGTGTGCAGGACGCAGGTGAAGTAGGTTTGACGCCATAATTAAAACACGCCGTCCTTCTACTGTAACAAAATAAGTAAGGTGGTCCTGTTGCTGTAGCTCTCAGTTGAGTAGTTGTTTTAAATTTGATATGAGAAACTAAACATGTCTCGTTCGCGGGACATTCTGCTTGTTTACAAAGCAGGAAGTTTCGAGGCAAATGTGTGAAGCAGGAAGAGAGACGACTGTTCTTTAAAACGCTACGGCAAAGTAAAGACATCGTTATTACAGGAGAGAGGACACCTTATACTGTACGAAGGCCAAACATGCTCACACTGGTGAAGAAATTACTATCGCGGGTCGATACGACACTTTTAAACTTTCTCAAAGGTAGACACATGTCGACCCCTCCGTACTGTTCTTAACTGTCAAAGTCAATGCTAAAGGGGGCGCTAGCTAGGAGTAACCTTGGTTACCACAGTCCGGCGGCGGTACACTTTAGCAGTTGCACTAGTCCAAAAATATTTCGGTGACATATTACACGAGTGATATATTCTACTCTCTTCCAACTCGAATTCCGGTATTTAACTAGAAAGAAAAGAAATTACGCAACATTTATAAATTAGTAAGAACCGGTTAGAAATGCTTGACATTCCAGCTTGGCGAATGACCCCCCGGAAACACTTCAGTATCAAACGTTCCGGTCACACAGCACCGATAAAAGTAGTCTAAAAAATATAAGAGTAAAACTTGCCAATAGATAGCAAGTATGGAAGCGACTAACTCTTTATTGTAAACTCCGTTTCATTCTAAATGGAGAAGATAACGTTTGAAATCGTGCTGGAAACAAGAGCCTTTAAACAAATGGACAAAATGAGTGTCAAAGTGGTACACAAACATACAACAGACCACCTAATATAAAAAATAAATTTTAATTACATGTTAAAGAGAATTCAGAAGAACAGAGAACATTTTCCCTCATCCATACACTCTCTCTGCCAAACACAAGAGTTTATTTCCTGCAAGGACTTGACATAAAGCACCATCACATTAATAGATTCCAACTCTGTCTCTTAAACAACCATTTAAATTTGTGAACTCAGCACTTTGCTTCCAACAGAGATGCCAGAAACCAATATTGGAATAATAGTATCTCCGTTTATGGATCCACACAAACAACAAAAGAAGACTTACAGATGCATACAAAATCCCACAGGAGTATTGTGCCTATTTATGGGTTTTTGGTTTAACATAGTTGTAACTAATCAAGTCTAAAACCATATAAAATGTCATAAAATATAATCCTAGCTTATTATGTGAATAATACTAAACATAAGCCTTAATGTCTTTACAAACACTGTTTTAACCTTTGTGAATATAACATGGTACAGAACAAGGGCGGTTGACTAGAAAGTTCACAGTAAATAGTCATGTTCGGTGGACAACACAGAGCCTAGATGCAACACTGTGCTGCTGTTCGTCTCTACGGCTCCTATTCCTTCCTGGGGCTTCTCCTGACTGATCAGCTGATCAGCACCAATGTCATCAGAGTCCACTGGTGGTTCTCCTTCTTCCTTGTCTGACAATTGCTGCTTTGAGATGAAGTCTGACCAGAAGAGGGACTGGATCTGAGTGAGGAAGGGGTTTCCCTCCCCATATGGAAGGGGTTCCAAATATCTCACCATAGATGCCAGCATCTAGAGGGAGGGAGTCAAATTAAAGTAAGTGCACAGCAGAGTAGTAAAGGGAGGTGTAAATTTCTTTACAAAGCCATAAAAGGCAGAGATGTGCAAACTGCAATGACCCATGGGTTCAACTGACCTTCTCCAAACAGGTGAGATGAGAGTCTCTCCGGTATAATCTGTCCATCTGCACATTTCTAGCCAATCAGAAAGGCCGAAAGCTGTTTAATACTGTTCAATAGCCCATGAAGAACAGACTTGTTTATCACTCACCCGGGTGCTTGAGCATATTTATGGATGATCCACTGAGCCCTCCTCATTGTTTGTTCCCAGTCAGGGGTGTCTTGTGATGACAGGAAGTCAAATCTGTAGGGCAGCTCTGCGGAGGAACAGAGCCAGAGAAAGACTCAGCCAGAAGATACGCTGTTAATACATAAACAAACTACTGACCTACATTGTCAGCTTGATTTCAAAGCCTCTTAATCTCGACTGTTTTGAAGCTTTGAGTCATTTTTTTCTATGTGTGTGTTTTGTTTTTGACATACTGTGGGGGCCTGAGGGCTCCTGGCTCTCTTTTACCAACAAGCAGGTAATTTGGGAGTGGGGGGAGGGATTGGCTGGATCATATGGGCTCACAATCATCCCGATGAAAGGGGCTCCGCCACGTGAGAAATAACTCTGAATCAATCAGGACAAAAAGAATCAGACCAATGTTCACATGTAGGGAATCCTGCAGTAATTCTCTCATTCATGGACTTTTACCTGGAACTGGTCCTGTGTGCCGACATCCCGCACTGATGGGTTTGGGTGGAACGATGGGTGTGAATGGTACCAGCCCACCACACTGAGGCCCAGAGAGGACAGCACATCGCAGGCCTGTGTCTGAGACACCGGGTCCATCTCACACTGCAGACCTGTGCTCACACTGTTACACGGCTCCGCTGCACAGATCTACGCATACAAATGGTTTTCAGTTTTCAGGACATGTTGTGTTTCTTTACTTGCTTCTCACTTCTCCTACCTTCAGTACTTTTGCTTCCACATTGAACGTTCCACCCAGCAAACCAATGACTTCCGCTCGTGACACGTGGGCATGCTGAAGGAGAGATTGCAGCACTTTTAATTGGTTTAGAAACTGAAAGATGCTAGACTTTTGACAAGAAATAGCATTTGTACCACAAAAACACTGGCTGACAGCCTGAAAGCATAGAATAAATATTGTGAATGAGGTTGTGTGTGTGTATAATATACCATGTCCATGATGAGAAGCGTCTCAGCACACACGATGACCTGGAATGGTTCCTGGGGGAAAAAGTGAAGACATTAAGTTACTTTTAAAAGTCCATGTTGTTGACACATACTGTATGCAAAGAAAAGAAAAATGCATTCACTGCACTAGACTACTATTCTGTCAATAAAATACAAGACTCCATAAGACCCTACAAGACTTTCTAATTTAAAAAGAAAAAATAAGTTCAAGAAAAACTGTCTTAAACATATTTAATAGAAAAAATCAGCTTCCACTTACTTCTTAAAACTCTTTCTGGGGCACAATTATTGTGTTCCATGTATCTTTAATATGTAATCACTATTATCAAGTCACAGGTCTGCTATTCATTTTCATTTTTAAGCATCCCAACTGAGACTTCAGCCCTGTGTTCCACAACTGAGAGTTTTAATCTCAAGTTAAATTTGCAGCTGAACACATTGAAAAGGAAAAAAAAATCCTTCTGAAGGAGAGTTTAATGATCAGATGAGAAAAAAATATGTTTTGGTCACAATGACCGCATGTATGCTTGATTAAAGGGGGCATATTCAATGCAAAGAAAGCCCCACCAACAAAGCTTAAATGTAACATTTTTAACGAGAATATTTTCTAATCGTCTGAAGTCTTAATCAACTGAATGAAGGAAGCTGGCTTTGTGATTTGTTGCAGGCAGGAAACGTTCGAGGCTGGGGTGGAGAGGAGGATGGCGGACAAACCGTTATTCATTATTGATAACCCTGAACACCTTCTCCATCACACACTGGACAGACAGTGGCGCTCCCTCTCCTGGAGACTCATCCAGCTTGGCTGTCACAAGGAACATTACCGAAGTTCATTCCTGCCTCAGGCAATAACACTAAACAACAGTTCCTCTTAGTCAGACAGACTCCAGACTCTAATGTTTAGCTTCTTTCACACACTACTGCACCTTATCATTAAACCCTAATTACACATTACTTATGGCTCAAATCTCCAATTTTCTGTATTTTTCCCTTTTTTATCTGGATATTTGTAAATTGTATATTGTTTTTGCATCATCTATTATTCTAGGCATGTTTTCTATTTGTATTGGTTATTTAACATGCTCTTGCATCTCATTCTTCTTTCTATTCTACTCCTATAATGCTGCTATAACACCACCATTAACCAGGCAGAGATCGTTAAAGTACGTCCGATTCTGATTCGAAAGGACAATTATTCTTCCTTTATGCTCAAATAACTAAGCAACGTCCGAAGCTTCTTCAGCTCTGCTGCAATATAAAACAATACAAGTGGTCATTCCTGTAATAATCTCATACAATAACTTTCAGCATGAGAAGAGACTCTCCCTTTATACAGAAGTGCATATTGTGCAGACATACAGCATCACTGGAGACTAAATGAAGACACTGACCTGTACATCCTCTTCAAAAGACCTGCAGGGGATCAGCTGGAAGGGATCAAAAGACCTAGTGGACAGAGTGAGATTATAGTGTCAGTATTACCATTACATATGTTTTGTTCTTAGCGTATCAGTCCATCATGCTCACCCTCTGTATCTTGACGTCTTGCAGGGTTTAGGCTGCTTCTTCATCTCCTCCCTCCTCAGAGCCAATTCTTCAGCACTGAGATGCTGGTAAACACACCCCCCACACACAGAATCAGAAGAAATAATCATGTGAATTTATAATCCTCGCAGTGTGAGCATGTCAGAATCCAAACCTCAAAAGTCTGCCCCTCCAAATCTTTAGCGTCACACCAGTTCCCCCATAAGTCTCGCACTCGCCGTTTCCTGGTCCGCTACAACCAAACAGAGGTTGGTATAAATCTGCTTGTATTCTGTTGCTAGGCAACAGGGTCTGTTTCTTGGTACCTACCATACTCTGTAATCTCTGGGCGAGCTGATAAGCCTCCAGCACTTCCTTGCCCTCCTTAATCTTGGAGCGGTCCACGACCTTGGGGCGGTTATAGACCGCTTGCTCTACAAGAAGAAAGTCAGAGCTAAAACATCTAAAAAGGAGTCAAAGCTAATTGTGTGAGAGATCAGCAGGGTTACCACAATTGAAGTTGATGGCTCCTATGAGTTCCAGGTAGGTGTGTATTCTCCCAATGCAGTTAACATCTCCACAGTTCTTCAGACCAGGTCGGACCGACGTCTTGTTCAGGAACTTGGGTCTGCTCTTCAGCCTGGTGGACAAACATCCCAACAGTCACCTCGTGCGGAAAGCGGCAGTGAAAGAAGTTATCGAACAGGTGACCCGTGTCTGTGCAGTACCACTGATCCAGGATGTAGTTTCTAATCTTCAGATATCTTTCAGGGGTTTTGGACGGTCGTCCCTCAAAGAACTCCGGGATAGCTTGTTTCTCATCTTCTGTAATGGTTTCCATATCCATCTCCATTTCTTGCTCCGGGGCCTTAAGCTCCTCATCTTCCTCGTCTTCATCCTCTTGCTCCTCCTGGTCTTTCTCGCGTCCATCGGTCTCAACCTTTTCAGCAAAGTCTGAAGAAAAAAAAATTATACAAAATGTAACAAAACTCTAAAAAAGAATCTCAGGATGTTTATATAAAAAAAAAAAAAAAAAGTGCATCACCCTTGCCGTCATCATAATCTTCATCCAGCTGACCCATCTGCGTTGAGATGTCATAATGGGAGCTCTGGCCTCCGTTTGCATCAGTCATCTCCTTTGAGTCCATTAGTGCTTCTGTCTGAGGGCTTTCTGGGAAAATACATGCTGTTTTATTCACATTCTCATCTAGCCTGCTTACTCCAGGATCCTCCGAGGAAACAAGACAAGATGAGGCTTGAGGATTTTGCAGAGAAAGAGGGCTCTGGCTGAACTGGTCCTTTGTATCATGGATGCTCTCCGTCCCACTTAGACCCGCCTCCTCGGTTTGGATCTCGCTCTCAGTTTGTCTCTCAGCTTTGATAACCTGTGTTTTCTCATCTGCCCTCTCATCCTCGCTCAGGTCGTCCGTGATGTCGACATCCTCGTCGTCAGAAAGCCTCTCGATTCGGACAGCATTGGTCAGAGTGGACGTGTGGCCGGACACGGGCTGAAGAGGTTGTGGGTGCTCTACAGGACCTGAAGGTGGCGCTGCAGCTTCGGGCTCTGATTTAGTCTGGAATGGGAATAATGGCAAACTTAACTTCTATGCACAGCCTGCATGCTACTTTTGAGCAGGCAGAGATTATTACCTTGTGTTTGAAATACTGCCTTGCATAACTCTTGACCTGGAGAACAGTCCGAGTGCCCAGCAGTTTGGCAATCTTAGTCCACCTTCGACCAAACTGAGCCTGAAGTTAAATGAATGAATGAAGTGAAAAGTAAGTGATTAATCCAGAAAGGAAAATAACCTGCATTAAAAATGCTGTACGTAGCCATTTGAATGAACCTGACCTCAATCTGCGAACCTATGAAACAACACAGCAATGACAAATCAACGAGAACAGAAACAGCTGCATGTGGACTGGAGAAACTTACCAGTCCTTCCTCAAACGCCTCCTTCTCCTGTTTGGACCAGCGACATGAAGCCGAGGCCGAGTTCTTGGCTGGAGACCTGAAGAACCAACGGAGTAAGAGGCTCGCATGGTTGCCAACACAACGAGGAATAACAGTATTAATGAAGGTTAACGCTGACTTACTTCTTCATTTTGGGTTTTTTGTTGGCGTCACTGTGCAAAATCTGGTCAGGAATTCCCTTTCCTGTCAAATAATATCTTGGATAATAGTTAAAGACAACCACTTCTAATGTTAGAGGTGCAAGTGTTACATAGTTTGCATTAGGTCAATATATATTTAGGCATTGAAAGTTTTGTTTTCTTGTTATCCTGGCCTTTTAATAAACTATATTCAAGTTACACAGAAAATCAACGCTGATTCTCAGATTTTTTTATATGTAAAACACAGGGGCTCAAATGTAGTTGGAGATGTGACACAAAAGGTGTTTCAAAAGTTTGTCCTTTATTATTTATTTTGCAAACTAAGCAGGTAAAAGGTCTGGAGTTCAAGATTGCCATTTGGAAGCAGCTATAAGACACATAAGTGGTCAAAAGAGCTCTCAGTGCAAGTGACTCAGATGGTTTTCACCATATGGCGTACACCTTAGCCTCAAAAATCTAAATTTAGTTGAAAACTGATCTTAAAGTCAGAGCAGTTCTGTAATAGCATTTGTTGGACAGATGTATAGAAGATAACCTGAATCAGATCAGAGAGAAAAAAAAGGGGTGGAGGAGGTGTGGAACATATTTATCTAATTATCTGTAAAACCCATGGTGACGGTGTTATGGCATGAGCAAACATGGCTTCCTATTGCATCAGGTTATTAGTGTTTGCTGATCGTATGATCCTGGGCAGAAACAACCAAAAGAAATATGAAGTTTACATAAATACTTTTTACTCAATTTTGCCACACGGAGCACAAGCGATTGAAGAGAAACACGGATACTGTTAGTCATAAGCCTGCACTTTTAGCACATTTCAGGATATAAGCTGTGACTTAAATATTCGTTAGCAAGCAGACACCATACCCCAGACTGCACCAGCGTCCAAAATGTTGCCAACAATCGACTCATCTGCAACTTTTTTTTTTTGACTCAACAAAACATTTGACAATGGCAACTTGTTTCCTAATGTCTTCTGGACCAAACAGGTACTTAAATTATCAGCTTAATGATTAGCTAAACAAACCCTGAAACAAAAACAGGTATCAAAGAGATTAAACTAACCAGTCTTGCTCTCCTTTTTGTGTATTTAATTGTTTGGTTTCTACAGTGTGGGAATTTGACCCTTCATTCCCCCCTAACCTTACCTTACGCAGAATATGTGTGGTCTTTTAAAGAGGAACTAATTGTAATTATTTAGCCAATAATGAACTATTAACTCATAGTATATGTGTGGAGGAAACTTAAAGTGTCATCAGATGGCTTGTGACACTTCTCTTCAGGTGTGATGTCCCTTACCTGTGCAGAAATAACCGAGCGCATTAGTTACAGATGGGGGGGGGGGGGGGGGGGGGGGGGTTATTATTAAAAGGATACTGTTCCTCCAGCAGCATCCTCTCTATTACTTCTCTGTTCTCTGGGCTGATGGAGCTGTCCAGCTCCCAGGGCTGTAAAAACCAGAGACAGAGTCAACAGAAGGACCTTAAACTAAACATACCGGAACCTGGTGGACGAACTGCATACCAGCATCCACGAGCTGCCCTTCCCCGCAGACTGTGTGAACTCCTCTTGGAGCAGACCTCCTCCATCCATCTCACTGCAATAGCGAGGAAAGAAGCTGTCATCAATACTATGTGTGAACGGCAAATTAGGCATACAGACACAATCACACACACTCTCCATCAGACAGACAGCTAACCCGTACTAAGGAACTGGAAACCTCCTGCTCAGTAGCGTCGACAACAAGGATCACATCAGCAAATAGTACATCTATTAATTAACTAAAAAAATTAACATCCTTACTGTAAACTGCTATCAAAGTCATCTCCCTCGATATCAACATCCACTTCGTCCTCCATGTTGGTGTCCAAACGTAAATATCAGAAAGCAGAGAAAGGCGCGGCGGAGGAAAACAGCTTCAAGGTTCACTCACAGCGCCACCTGGCGGTCGGAAGTACGACCCTGCAGTTTTGTTTGTTTTTGTTTTGTTTGTTTTTTCCCCCAAAACTTTATTGAACAATACAGTAATTACAAATTTAAGTAGGGATCTCCACTTTTGCATTCATACAAAAGATATAAACTTGAGCAAAGCAAAAACCACAGATAAGAATTAAAGCTCAGGAAGTCTTCATCCAGGCAATCATCAGACATCAGTGGAGAAGCATGTGTGGTGGAGGATGTAGGCGGCTTCTTATCCTGGTCGGTAGCAGAAGGAGCTCCAAAATATTTCATGAGTGCCCTTTGATTTATGTTCAAATATGATTTGTATGTCACGCTGAACATGTATCAGCAACCCAACTGAAACAAAAATTATATTTTACAATTTCACACATCCTACAAAAACAATGTGTGAATGTGACTACAGGTATATAACCAAAACTTTTAGGAAAATGCACTTTATTTGGAAGCTGTTTGTGGAGTGATTGTCTTTCATTTTATCAGTGAGATCCGGAGTCCCCCACCTTCCTCTCCCTCCATTCTTCCAGCACAGTATACAAGACATTTCTCAGCATCACGCTGACATGGGGGCGCCCAATTCCACAGAATGAGCGGAACTTTGGAAAACGGGTTGTTGGAAATTACAGAATTCAGTTCTTTTTCTATCTGCCTCTTTTCACTTTTCACTGCTCCCTTACACAGATTGCACCCTGGGAACTTGTCCATGTTACCCCAAAACATGGTTTGATATTAGAAACTATATTCGCCAGATACCAAGTTGTTTTTTGTTTTTTGAGAAGCCATGGCAGCCAGGCTGACTTTGAATGCCAAAAAAACAAACAGTTATAGACAACAAACAATTGTATTTTTGCAGACGCAAACTTATTACACAATCTGTAGCATTTCACCTTCAACATTCTAACCAACACTCATCAATTAACATTCATATTATTTGTATCACTGCTCAGAAATTGAATGAAGCTGTAATTAATCTTACTTTACGTAATTGCCAGAAACTGTATCATGTTGAGTTTTCTTCCCAATCACCACCTCCTCCTCGCCATAAATGTCTGCCTCCCTCATGACCCCAGCAGACAGATCTGAATCCTTTTCACTACCAGGTTTACTCACGGTTTTGAGCCATCTATCTCATGAGCTCACACGATGAAAATCTCTGACTGCGTCACTGAAAAGGGAGTTTTACAATTCAAAGAGTAAAATTGGTAGCTGTCAGCGCACATTAACCCTTTAATGCTGTGAATTTAAGTTTCAAGCTTTTTGATTTAGTCTGGCTGTGTTCAGCTGCAGGAGACGCTGTTGGGAAACAGAGCATCTCTCTGTGTGAACGCTTTTACCATTTCCATACCAATAAACAGTTAATCCATTTTAATGTACCAGACAAAAGTCAAGAAAGCTCATTGATGAAAGTTTTTTTATATTTTTTGTAGCATACTCAAAATGACGGTGTAAATAGATTCAACACCATTTTTATTCATAAATTGGTAAATACTGAAACGTTCCATCATTAATGTTGTGAACAGTGTCGCAATGAAGCGGATGTTGATTTTTCTTTTTTTTTTTTACCCCAGCATTAAAACTGGGCTTATACAGAAGTGATTTGTAAAATAAATCACATTTCTGGTACAAATGTATGAAACAATACTCAAAATTGTAGAACTTTGCATAGATTTGTTTTTATCAACGGTCATTAAATTCTGCGGTACGTGCATATCTTTTTATTTCACAATTATGGATAGCAATTACAATAAAGTCTTAATTTGCATACAGTGAGATTGCAGGACTATAAAATATTATGTAAGGGTGCAATTCAAAAACCTTGGTTACCCACTTCAAACCTTTAAAGAGAAAACAAGCTAAGATCATTTACTTATTGGGAATAATTACACCATCTTATATTTTTGTAGGGAATTTGGCACTGTCATATGTATGGAACATTTCATTTTTCAAAAATATTGTGTAATCATATTCAGTCGAGTTTTTTATTTAGAAGATTCAGAGTGAAATATGTGTCGTTAATGTGTGCTGTTAGGACTGCTACTGTGAACCCATTTTACACACAAGATCCACCTCAAAGCCACCTCTGAGGGTTTATTTTAATCCGTTTTCAGGATCTAAATTATCCATATTTTTAAAATTTTAAAATACCTTAAAGAGTACAAATCTGGATTAAAATCAATTCAATAAAATCTGGTTTGAAATACCCAATTTCTGATCAGATTTGGAAAAAAATCCAATCCACCTGGATTAATTCTGGTGGATTATGTTTGAAATACTGGGCCCTGGGGACACACAATGACTCCAGAGTTCACATCCATAATATAATTCCAGGCTAGCTTATTGAAAAGGTGACATGACCATGGATCCGGCCATCCAATGTCTTGGAGGGGGGGGGGCTATAGAAACTATCAAAAGTCTTTTTATAATATTTGAATACAATTTTTAATCATCCGTCTTTTGCATTGACTATTTTGGAGAAATGAACAAAAAACAGCAAGTGCATAATAATTTGGACCAGTGTAAATACTGCAATAGAGGAATCCATGCGATAAAACTCAGACCCAAAGACGAAACAAAAAAAAGGTTTTATTTTTTATTTAGAAAGAATTCACAGTTTCTAATGGCACTACAGCTTTTGTAGTAACTCACTCCTGCTCAAAAATACTGTGCAGCTCTTCAGAGTACTCATAGAGAGAAAGAGAAGGAGGGAGAGACAAAGAAAAGATAGCACTTGACAGAGTAGAAAAACAACAACAAAAAAAAGGCATGAGGAGTTATACAAAGTGCACAATGAGCTTCTACAACTTCTCTGCAAGTGCCTCCTCGTTTGCTGTGTTATGGGTTTAAGTAGGTTCAAAGTAGTATTTCTCATAAAAGACACACACACGACAGACAAAATAATCTCACATGTGTACAGGTATACACGCATCATACACGTTCAGAAAGGGTGAAGAGTGGAAAAAAAAGAAAAGGATTTGCACGGCATGTGGAGCAAACGATCACATTTATAGTGTTTCCGAATCAGACTAATATTTGCTGCTTTCCCTTTATTTAATCATTCAATTATTTTCCTCTTCTCAAATCATCACAGTCATTCCAGGTGGGGCAAACACATGAAGTCAGACAGCAGTAATGGGCCGATAAAAGATAGCAGGAGTGTAATGTGAGAGAGAGGATGCACAGAAAGATCAGCTAGATGAATGAGAAAGCCTTTCAAGCCTCCGACTGGACACATGATGGAGTGGTTGATGCAAGCAGGTGTATTCAAAGTTTTCTCCACAATAGCAGAGTCATGCAGCGGGAGACAGAGGTGACCGTAGCGGTATGTGGAGGAAGAAGATCTGTAGACGCTAGACCAAAAAAGAGGAGAGTAGCGCCCTCTAAGCTCTGTCTGAGTCAAAATGTCCACAAAACCAACCACGCAGAGCCAATCAGAAACAGCATTTGTACAAAAAGACATTTAAATTTCATCATTTAAAAACAAAGAATGAATACCCTGCTTTTACCTCTGCAGCTGTTCAAACCGAATGTTGGCGTAGTTCAGTCACGACACCGCGCAGGGCGACTTAAAACTCTGTTAGTTCATCCAGAGAAGACGCAACAACAACCAAGACAGAAGACAGGACAGCAATAAACAGTAAGCTCAGCCCTTTCCACCATTTCCAACTACCCAGCAGCTCTGAACATACAAAAGCAGCAGTGCGACGATCCTAATAAAATCATGGCCTTCTAAATAAACCATGAAATGTAACCGAGATGATACTTTACCTCAGCTTGAAATGTTGGGCAACACTACCAAAAGCTTCATGCAGTAAAAATCTACAACATGTAACAGGAAAGAAAGAAGAGTATGTAGTTGAGCTCCACCCTGTCCTCCATGACTATTTATCAGTACCACTGAGTAATATTTCTGTGTAACAAACTCAATGAATAAACTGCTGTGGCCCTGCAGGACTGGGAGCCTGACAAACCAGTGCCTTAATTAGAAAAATCTATAGTCTTTTAAATAAATAAATAGGATAGATAAATAAAACTGGTCAGTCAGGCTCATCTGCGGGGTCCCAGCAGCTGTGCGTGTGATACAAGTGTAAACATTCAACTCTGCTACCCAATGCGTCCCTACAGTATAATCGGGCCCTCAGCAGGAACCATTTCCACCATATTGGTGCAAATTAAAATCAAGCAAACCTGAAACAATGACAGCAAGACATGGCTCAGTTTTACATGACCGACATACACATAGAAACAGAATCCAGCTCGTCTCTGGCCCGGTTGCCTTCATTATAGTAACAAAATCCAACATGACAGCATTTGCTTCTACACCTGGTGTGTGAGCAGTGTTTTTTTTGGGCCCAGCCCAAATCACCAAATAGATGAAATGATTCACTCCAAGCCTGTAGGATCAGCAGACTGCTGCTACTGTACTTACATTATGACGTTAAATAAGACACAAAACTTAAAGGGCTAACGCACTCGGGCTATTTAACACCATGCAAAATCATTTTCTTCATTCAGCTCCGGTGGTTGGTTTGCAACAGACTGACAAGAGACATGGCAAGAGAATCGGAGGCATGCACAATGAAGGTTTAACACTCTGGTCCCGTACGAACACCTGCATCTTTTCAGGACTGAGAAAAGATGGATGAGATTAAAAGATGGCAACAACCATGAAAAGCAAACAAAGATGAGAGAAGAAAGTTGCCGTGCTCCACAGTTCGCTCACAATGACACTTTCCACCAAAAACAGCAGCCCAATACTCGCTGACGGAACGTCGAGTTGAGGCTAGCACCTCTGGTCACCGTGCGCAGAGTGGGGAAAAACATTTCACAGGACAATGTGCTTATCCAGAAGAAGAAAATGAACCTCCAGATGGACTTGACGTGCACCGATGTGTCGCTCCCCACCGCAGTTTGCTCTTCGCACATCCACTTTTCTTCGATGCTTTTAGGAATTAAAAAAAGTCTACAACAGATATAAAGGCACGTAACCGTAAACAGGTCTTTGACAGGAGTGGATAAGAGCTGGATGATGCAGAGTTAATGCTGCCATACCCACTTCATCTCCACGGTGCGCCTGGGTGCTCATGGGAAATGTGGTTCTTTGGGAAGCAAGACCTCTTTTCCTCAACAGTTTGCCTTTTTTCTTTTTTAGTGAACAGAAACTTTTAAAATGTAAATTTTTTTAGATATTTCAGATATGTCCGTTGACGGCAGTCACCCCGATGGTCCCGACACTAATCTCCTTGTTTCCCTTCATAAGCTGCTGCAGGCTGGGAAGAGTGTCGACGCCGCCCCCGGGCATGTGAGGGAACTGCAGCTCAGTTTGCCGAGACCTCCTCCTCTTTGTGGAGCGCTTCTCCTGGCGGGACTTGGCAAGAGGCTGGCTCAGGGGGAAAGAAAGGGCGTGGCCGTTGCACATGCCAGTAGGGGGGCAGATGGGAGAGGGAGGGGGGAGGCGGCTAATGTACGACTCCTCCGAATGAGTGGACGAGCTGCAGCTGCTAGTTTCTGAGGGGATTTCCTTGGGGGTGCACGTGTGCAATGATAACACCTCATCGGCAGAGGGAAGCGGAGGTGGCAGGGGAGGAGGAGGAGGGGGAGGATGTAGAGGAGGGGGTGGTGGCGCAGGGAGGGATGGGAAGAAGCCATTGCACTTGGGATCCCCGTTTGCGAGGGGCGCCGAGGGATCGAATGCCTTCAGGGTCTCAACTTTGTCCAGAGACTTGGACTTGCAGCGTTTTTTCTGCAAGAGAAACACGACAGAGGTGGAGAAATGACTTCCAAGCATCTCAGAGAAAGCAAAGACAGAACTTCTATCAAAACGACCATAACAACTACTTTTGTGCTAGACACTGACGGCACACCAGCTGGTCACAGAAGGCGGGAAAGTTTCATGAGGAATAATGGAATATGGGATTTGGAAGCATTTATGATTGAGATTTATGCTAACTAAACAAGTTCATGCAAATGCTAATGCTACCAGTGCCAGCAAAGAAGTGGCATTTGGCTTCAACCCTCCTCAGCTGATCCCTCATCTTGGCTACTCCCACTATGATCAGAAATCTGACCAAGAAGTAGTTCCCAGCTCTATCAAACACACTTATTGTACAGACTGACACTAGAGAACACACAGCACTTATGTAAGGCGGCCATCACAGCCAACAGACACTGTACCTTTTTCTCTGGAGAAAACCTTAGAGGTTCTACAATGTACAAGTCATCTGGACCTACTGGGGAGGGGAGAAAGGGGCCAGGTTAATGATGGAATGGCAAACAGGAATACATACATGTAACAAGCATGAAGTGACCTTGCAAGTAGCTTTAGTTATGACAAAAAGTGCAAATCTATCTCCTAATCATGGTCTAGAGTTGGAAAAGGAGCACAAATAATTTGATTAAGGCTAAAATGTAATGTGAGGCTTAAGTTACAGGAACGGGAGTTATTTCATTACTGATCACTACTTGCAAATGTCTGCCATGAGCCAGCAAAGCGTAGCGCTCTATTATCACACGCAGGAAGTCTGCATGTGGACACAAGCTGGCAATGACAGCTTCTCACCCTGAAGGGCAAAAATCTCTCTCTCACACACACACACACAGCTGAGAGATAATGAACAGCAGGGGGGGTTTTAGGTTTCCTGAGTCAAAGACTTGATTCTTTTCTTGCTTACAGCAGCCACTCACTGTGGCCTTGTGTTGCTTTACACTCTGGCATGTGTGGGGAAACAGCAGATGAAGAGAACGAGGAAAGATTGGGTGTAGAAAGAGCTGCAGTACCTGAAAGCAGCCAGCCTGAAAGAGGTGCAATTATCTGATCTTTGCAGCATGCTGTGGCTATATCAAGGCTCAATGTTGCTCATGTATCAATGATACAAACAAGAGGAGAAATATAGTAGATGGAAAAAACATAAAGGTAAGCTTGGGGGGGGGGAGAGAGAAACTTGTGTTTAGTGTGTGGTGTTGTCCGTCAAAGAGACAAGCTCTTACCTTCTGTAGAGGACAGCTGAAACGACTTGGAGCGGACGAGTGGGCAGGCCACTCTGCGCTTTAGGCTCATGTCGTCGTAAGAGGAGAAACATCTGATAAAGCAAAAAACACGAGGTTGTTCATGCTGTTAGAGGAGCTTCTTACATTTAGTGGCACAACAGGAGTGAAGGCATTTCACAATGAGGAAAACTTGAGCTTTGAAGTGGTTCAAATTGTTTGAGAAACTGCGGGATTTATGACGACAGATCTGAGAAAAGCTGAGGAAAACTCAGAGATTCAAATCTGAACAAACAAAATGTTGTATTCATTGGAAGGTAAGGGAGTGTAGAGACCGACCTCTTGGGGCTAGGGTAGTGGTTGCTTTTGGGGAGGGCAGTAATGTTGGCACTGGGGCTGGGAGATGAGCTGCAGCAGCACTGCAGACACAGCAGGAGCCCCAGCAACAGACACAGAACCAGAGAGACCACCAGGTAGCTCTGGCGATCAGATACCTGCAGAGGGGATGAAAGAACATGAGAAGTGTGTTGGCATTAAGTCTTCTAGTTTGTCTGCAAGAGTCTGGGACAAGCCTGACACCATCAGAAAGAACAAACAGACCTAAAATTGTTTGTGGTAGAGACTGTACACTCTTATTTAAAGTAACAAGGTGCCTTTTTTTGGAATGTGATTCTAAATTTAATAAAAATTCCTTCCTAGGAGCTGGCAGCTGCCCGACAGTCAGCTCTTCTCACTTCATTCCACATGAATTCACTTTTCATAAATCTCCAGGTGGGCGCAGAGAAAGCCCTCCCCACCAAACAATTGAAAGCATTCACTTCAATTTATATTTAGGTTGCCTTAAATTTTGACTTGTGTTTGTGTCTTGTCATCTTTTCTACATTCATCTGACCGAAAACCACATCTCTGAGCATTGTCAGTGTATCTGAAAACTACTAATGAAGTCATTTTAAACCAAGTATTTATCTTAGGGTCCAAGTTAACAGCTAGCGGGACAGATTTAAAGGGGCCCTATCCATTGTAAATGTTAAAATTACAGCTTTTCTACCCCGTACACGCTCCAGCAGACAACTATAAATAAACTAGATAAATAACATGCAAGGCGAAGAAGATGCTGGTTTCTGTCCGTGTCACAGCAGATTGTTTGCTACTTCTGTGAATAGCGTCTGTTCAGTCAACGATCAAGTGCGTTGTTTTGCTACTTTAAAGGGAGTTTGTGAGAACTAAACACATGATAGTACATCGT
>JAOXYM010000015.1:23171349-23189420 GCA_028567055.1 Leptatherina wallacei | reverse complement strand
TTCAGTCAACGATCAAGTGCGTTGTTTTGCTACTTTAAAGGGAGTTTGTGAGAACTAAACACATGATAGTACATCGTGTAGCCTATTAGCTGTAGTTGAAATGCAAGTCGGCTCTCTTTCTCCTTTACCTGCCAGTACTAACAGGTAAAAGTATTGTTGTAGTAGCAGGAGTACTGTCAGTGCAAGTACTGTAAAATAATATCTAATGAAAAAGGTAAACGTTGCTAAGGTTTGCCTTTATTGACCGCAGAATAAGACGTTTGAGATTATGTTGGAGTGTGATGACTATGTGATACATAAGCTGGAAAAGTGTTGCCTTGTTAAAGTAAACACACTCACGTTTGCCGTTCTCAAGTAAATGCTGCGCTAGCAGGGCCTCGTAAAAAATACGATAGAAGATTGTGGCTTTTGTGGTAATATTGTTATCAGTTACACAGCTTGGCCTACATTTATAGGATGTAATTAACTTTTTATTCCATAGATGGCAGTCGCTAGCTGAAAAACTATACAATTACATAGAATCCCTTTAAAATAAAAAATAAGTTAATGACTTAAGTTTTCCCCAAAAAGTAAAAAAAGATCTGTGATTTTTGTTCCATCATCCTGCTTGTATGATGAATGATTGAGTTCCACACATCAATAGTTTACCCATATATTAAATATAATGAAAACTAATTTAATTTAGTTTTTATTATGTTGTTTATTGGCTTTTAATACACCCCCCTTAAAAGGTTAGTCTGCTCTTATTAGTCAGCCGGTCAGGCCAAAATGAGGCAACCATGATTATGTATGGTACTCCAGATTCTGCGACTGGAGGTCCCATCCTATAACCTTTCATTTGTCAACATCAGTTTATCCAGACAGTGGTTTAAGAGGATCCCAAGGCCACTTGGCACTGTGGCCTAGGTAATTTCACACTTTTTATATATGTAAATTTAAACCTTTTATCATATCTATGTAATACTTTATAAGATGTAATTTTCAATTAGTTAGTTTCAATTAGCAAAGTGGTGGTCAGAAATCCCAACATTAATACAGTAAGTGATTTTTTTACAATATAAGAAATAACTTATAAGAAACTATTGTGGATTAAAACCTTGAAGTCTTCCCATCTTTCAGCACCAGAGTTTTATGCTTTCTTTTTTAGGTTTTTATGGTTCATCAAAATGTTGTAAAATTGATTCTAACAATATAATTTGCCAGAATTACTCTTGTTAAAGTCACATTGTAAACTCCATCATCATCCACCTGAATAGGAACATCTATAACTAGTTTTATTGTTATTGGATGTGTTATAATAATTATTCTGATGGTCCTGCAAGTCTGGAAGCTCTTGCCTCTGGATATGTGATCCAACAATAATATTAGCTACATTAGCTGCACAATATGCCAACACTAAACATTTTCCTAGTTGTGTGTAAACATTGGCATCAGAAGGGAAAAATTATTAAATTGATCTTCGGTTCCTCAAATTCTGCAAGTGTATGAAGATTCTTGTTCAAAACAACACAACATTGCATGTTTGACTCATAGCTGCAACATTGTATCGTATCAAAGTCAGCAGAAACCCCTCAAGCAAATGCATGAAAATAACCTGGATATTAAGTGTGTAAAAATATCCGGTAGACTTGCATGATGCAACTGTGTTGCACGGTGACGTTGATAAGTCGGCCAACAACTTGGTTGGACCAAACTAAGGTAATTCATGAATACATTAATGTAAAAGCAACAGGCAATGTAATCAGTAATCAACAGCAGCAGGTAGGTTACCTCTCTCTGCAGCTGGCTCACTGTCGCTGTGAGATTGAGCATCAGTTTGGTGACGTTCTCCAGCTGGCTCTGCAGGATCTGGATGGAATCAGTTTGCTTCTGGTCCTGTAAATATACACAGAAAAAAAAAACGGTCGATCAGTTGTCAGTCAACCCTATAAATACTTCCTGTTTAATGAGTACTATGTGACCTGCTCCTCAGCTATGCGGGAGGTGTTCTGGAGTTTGATGATGGTTTTATTAAACGCTCGCTGCATCTCCTCCATCTGTTTACGGTACCTGGAGAACACAGAAGCAGAAGCCATGTCTTAAAATAATCTCCCCCAGATTTAAATTCTTAAAACAAATAGTTTCTCCAGGACTTTTTGGCTTTACCTCTGGCTAAGCTCTTCCAGATATCTGCTGGACAGACTCATGTTCATCTCCAGAGCTTTGATCCGGTTGTTAAGCCTCATGAAGACGCTCTCCTTCTGGCTGGAACCGTGAATGGCTCCTCCATTTGATAACCCGCCATTCCCGTTCATTGCTCCGACGTTATAATCTCCTCCGTTCTGCAGCTCTGCATAAAAGTCTGTAGCTGTCCGCTGGATGTTGCCATTCCCATTGGTGCTCAGCAGGTACTCCTCCACTGTGTCTTCCACCCGACGCGGCTCTTCTGTTTGAGAGGGAGGCTCCCCCTGCTCGTCATGGATCTGAGGAGCCTGAACGTTTTGTCTCTGGGTGTCTCCAGTGGTGTCTGTGCTTGACTTAACTGTGTCTGTATGCGTGTCAGCTGGTGGGAAAGCTACCGGCAGCTCAGTGGGAGGGGGTATAAGGTCCTCAGGCCTTGATGCGGTGGGGAGAGACTGAACAGGCTGCTCCTTAACGGAAGGAACCACCACGCCCGAAGACGCCGTCTCAGAGGAGATAGGTTGTGGGGTAGAGCTGACAGAAAGAGTGAGGGTGGCACTGCTGGCCTGCTGCGTCTCTGAGATGGAAGCAGTTTGAAGGGGTGGAGTGTGTACAGGGTCCAGGGCTGCGTCTTTAACAGGAGGCAGAAGCTTCTCATCGTGGGTGGGGGTGGGCCTGGCCAGAGAGCTGTGGATGTCTGAGAAACTGTGAGGGGGGATGGTAGAGGTTCTACTAGGCTCAAGGAGGATATTGAGCTCTGGCGTGTGTGCATCAGGTGTGAGAGTGTTGAGATGTCTGTCAGTGGTGAGTGGCTCACCTGGAGGCTTCCCTTCACTGTGGCCTTTCACCACCACTTCAGGTTCTGTAACTTTTCCCGTGAAAGGAAGAGCCTCTTGGGGAGGTGTAGGGACGGGGACAGGGACGAGTGGAGGGGTGTGTACGAGGACAGAGGTGTTCTCACCGGTGTGAGTGTGCGTTTGAATGCTGAGCTGTTTCCGTTTGAGGCTGCGCAGTCGCTCCTTGGCCAGCCTGGCAGAGCACCAGCGATGGAGCAGCTCCGGCAGCGTGGCCATGCAGGACAGAGACAGCGAGGAGAAGGAGGAGAAAGGACAGTATGTCTGGCTCTCCCACTGGTTCCTGTCTGCATCCCTCCTCCTCTTTTCCTCACTCTTGTCCTCTTCTTCCTCCCCCTCCTCCTCCAACAGAGTGACGGTCGACTGCTTGGGCTCTTCGTCTTCCTCTTCTTCTACCAGAGTGACAATCTGTCTGTCCTCGTGGGACTCGGATGATGAGGGGGGAGATGTCGTAGAGTCGCTAGAGACATTCGAGGGTTCCTCTGTTGGAGGTTGTTCTGCTTTTTCTGGCTCCACTCTGAGGAAAATACAAATTCAGACACGCAGAAGCTCAGCGGTTTTTGTGTGTTGGTTTGTTTTTAAGCCTGAAAAATCAATCAATGATGATTTATTGTTGATGCTTCTTACACTTCATGAGGGGCTTCAGCTGGTTTTGCTGTAACGTCTGTGCTCCCCTTGTTTTCACCCCCCTCTGCTGTTGTGTTACCTAGAATTTGGACAATTGCACAACAATGAGCACAGAGCCCGCTTAACACCTGAACCATGCGCGAAACTGAGCTACATAACTTGGCAGAGAACAAGTCCCTCCCATCTCTGTGCAGCTGTAGGAGGAACGCCCAATTTTGGGAAAGGGATAAATACTGTGGACCAGTTTGGACCAGTTAGAACTGATTTCTCTCCTACAGCCTGTCTCTGACTCTGTGGGTGTAAATTGGAATCAGAAGTATAAGCGTTGGGAACCTGAAGTGAGAAAGACATTTTGTGGAGCAGCTTGTTTGTCCAGAAAGGCGAGGTTGAATATATTTCCTTTACTGGCATGCTGTTGCTTTTATAAAGAGATCATTACTAAATCTGTCTTGTTAATGTGAAAGACACTTATCTAAAAAGCAGAAAAATGAAGCTTTTTTTTTCTCTCTTTAACATGACTTGTGTAGAAAATCTGAATAAGAGAGTCACTCTCCATAAGCAGAACTATGAGCAGGCTCGGCGTCATAGCCCCCCCCCCCCCACCTCCGTCCTAATATGCATGAAATATCTCCCAAGGACTGAAACTGCCAAAGTTCTGCTGAAACGTTGCTGGAGACCCCCTGCCAGCAGCAGAATACACATCTGGTTCTCTTAGTTTATATACACATGGACATTCAGGTTGTGCATGTGCTAACACTTTAAACAGGGACTGAAAGTGACCCAGTTTTCAAAGCAGTTAATCTGAACAATATGTGGGTAGACAGACCAACCAGTGGTTAAAGAATGGGAGGGAGAAAAAAAAGCAGCAGCACTTAGGAAGAATAAGAAAAAAGTGCAGGAATAGAGGAAAGTTGTATTTGTCCTGTTTATCAGTCATGTCTACAAAAGAATCTGAAACATCTCTAAGATCATTGTTTATCAAATTCAGATGCCAATCTGGGTCACTTTCTCTCATGCACAAAAACATAAAGTTTAGATGAATGCAAACATTCATCGTATCATCTACTTATTCAGTGTGACCAGATCACTGACGCTCTAATGGGCAAGTACAGCGCGACCCCATCGGTAACTCATGCAACAATAAATCGATGAGTTTCAATTGACGCAGATCAGGAAATAAATGAAACTCTATATGAATGAACCAGTTATACTTCATACTGCCTTAAGGTAAGGTGCAGCTGCTCAAACAGAGCAGAAAAGGGATTTATTACTGATCCTCAGCTTGCTTACAAAAGAGAACACATGGAGGGGTTGAGTCAATAACGTCATATCTTTAACTAAAATTACATTTGTTACTGTGAGGTAAGCATCTCTGAAAACCAGAACTGCAAGCAGCTTACAGACAACACTTGTTCATACAAGATATTTTAAGACAGAAAGTATTAAGAAATATTAAGTAAGTCAGTCAGCATAGTTGAGTCTCTCCTTTAGACTCTAGTTTATTAAGCAAGTAATTTAAAAATATTCATTTCTAAATAAAAAAAGAGACAGTAACAAATCTCCTCATTAAACTGTGGAAATGTCCAATTGTTGGGTGACTTGTGTCAAACAAAATACGACTAATTCATGTCCTAATGAAACCATGTAAATAAAAGGGAATGTTGTTTAATGAACCTGATGCGGATCAATTTAAGTGCTAACAAGATAGAAAATTCAGAGATGAGAATATAGTGGGTTATCCATTGATGTGGATTTCACTTTACATGTAACTAAATCAGCTAAATTACATTATATTATATAAAATTACATAAAACATGGTGACGACGGAGAGACGGCTAAAAAGGTTAAGTGAATCAAAGACAGGTTTCAGGTGACAATATTGACTCTTGGAAGAGTAAACAGTATCTGAGTACCTCCTGTTTCTGCTCCACCCTCCAGTTCTGGCTTGCCACCGAGCACGTTAGCAGCAATGTTGTTTACCATGTTAAGGATTGCATCTGAAAGGAAAGAAACGCACACTCAGTACATTTACTTTGCAGGCATGCGGTTTCTGACAGGCAGCAGCCTGAGACCAAGAAAATATCAAAGAAACCGCAGGTTTGACGATTCTTTTCCCCCTTTTTTTTGCTTACTATCATCCCGGATGCAGACTTCTACTTCAAGATCTTTACTTTTATCTGTTGTGTTTTTTCTCTTCCAGCATTTCTCACCATGTTCACTTCCCTCTGTGAACGCCCAACCAAAGAAAAACAATGTAAGCCCCTGATGTTTTCACAGTTTTACGGTCAGAGCTCTCAGATGAGCATCTACAGCGTACTTGGGGGTGCACCAGTCCAGGCTCTGCTATTTCAGGAGACGGAAAGGCACCAGTGTATATTTGCATGTGTGTGTGGTTTAAGACAAGAAGAAGAAGAAGAAAAAAAAAAAAGCCTTGCAGAAAATATGTTGGGCAACCCATAAAACCCCATGTGTGTGTGTGTGTGTGTGTGTGTGTGTGTGTGTGTGTGTGTGTGTGTGTGGTAGCAAGCTGGTTGAAATAACAATGAAACTATGCCATCATCGGAATACTTTTACATCCGAGCTCAAAATTGCTGCTGTTTACTTCCTACATGAAGCTCCATCTACTTGTAAACGTGAGGGCAGGAATACCAAACATTTGTTTAAAAAAAAAAAACACAGAGAAATTCTTTATTTTATGTTTCAGTATGGAATCAATACAAGTCTGAAGCCTCCGAGAGTGTGTAAACTCCCTCAGCATCCCTCCCAACAAAGCATTTATGACTTGGCCGAGACAGATTAGATGTTGTAGAAAATAACTCGAGCCATTCAACATGTTGGGTAACGTTTTCTTCACCATGCTCCTGACAAACCTCTTTGTGGATGCCAGTTTTATATATATCTATATATATCTATATATTATTTATACATATATCTTTATGAGCATGCAGGTGTGTGTCTGTTTGTATACGTACTGGTTGCTGAGCCAAGCAGGTTTTTAGAGGCCTTGTCCTCAGATGGCTGGTAGCCTGGAAGATAGTCTGAGAAGAAATGCGTAACAAGTTAAATCTGGGATGTAGTTTAAAAAAATAAATAAAAACACAAAAAATTCCTTCTTTAATCTTCACACATTTAAATTTAGCCACATTCAACAAACAAAAAAGAAAAGAGAACAGATCTGCAAAATGTGAGGGATACATCTTAATTTGCAGTGCAGGGAGGTAATTAGGTTCATTCTCTGAATCCTTGGTAGAGACGTGATGTTTTGCAGAGAGATTGAGCTTAAATATCAATATCTTAGCAGATGCATTCATCATTTTCTGCTGGTTGAGTAAAAAAAAAAAAAACACATTTGCAAATAGTGCACGAAAATAAAACAACATATTAGCGTCTTACCATAGTCTTCATCCAGGTACTCCAATCTCTCTGAGGGGTACTGGGAGTCTGAGATCTCCTCATACTCCTCCACCATACTGGTACCAAACACCCTACACGAAACACACACACATCATGTGTTACACAAGCAAACACAGTAGCAGAAAAACCTACAGGTTGAAATGACCCCACAGCAGCGGAGGTGCTGTTGTTTTTTTGACTAAGTAACAGCAGCGTCAGGAACACACTGATTAGATCATATTTAAATAAATATCAACTATGCTGCATTTTCCAAGGACGTCAACATGTCAAACTACAGTCTTGTTAACTGCTTGATTTGTTCCACATGGTTCAGTGATAGCATCTACTGTGGATTATCAGTCAGAAATCTTTGTTGAAAAAAATTGCTGCAGGTTTTTATGGCCCTTTAACCTTTAAAAACAGAACTTGTCCCTAAAAACACTGAGGACAAACATGTGCATTTCTATGAAACAGAGCAATTACTCTGCGTCTCAAAATGCAAGAAGAGTCTTACTGCGTTTATTGCGGCACAAGTAGCATAAATGCAATGAAATGGATTACTGTGAGTGTTTAACGGCAGATCTGTTGTGCGAGAAAACAATAAGAAAACTGCTTGCAGCAAACAAACACTGACATAAGCAAAAAACAAAAGACAAGATCCTGTCATTACTTTGTTTAATAAATAAAGTGCAAAAGAAAAAATAAGGTTAAAGGGTATTTTTGCTTTTTGAATGTAGTTTATCTGTTTAAAAAGGGGATAAAAATGGCTGTAAAAAGATCCGAATTTGTCCCAGAATATGTTGCTTTGAGCTACAATGTACCTTTGGAAAAGTAAGGCGCTTCAAAAATAAAACAAAAGCATTTTAACCTTTAATTAGATGTTATAATACCTGATGAGACTGAGGGGACAGAAGTGTTCGGATCCAAAGTGAGAGAGGAGTTCAACCTGCAGGGAAAGTGGACAAACTGTCAAACAGAAAATACCTACAGGTTTAACAACAATGAGAAAATTTATTTTTTCAACTAAACTCTGTAAAAACAGCTTGTGTACATAATCTATTTGTGTAATATATTTCACATGCATGACTTTAAGGTCTGCTGAAGATCCCACTTAACTTTATAGCACCATGTGTTGTTTAAGTGCATCTTAGCCTCTGCAAGTGTGTGAAGAGTGCTAACCTTTATGTACTTGATGAACATCTGATGTGAGCAGAAGACAGGAGAGGGACAGAAGAAGAGAAAAATAAAACAAGAAAAAGAAATCAGTAAAGAACGATTCAAGCTATAAGCAAGTCAAGACTGTGCACACTGTTCAGCCGTCTGGTAAGATAATCACATTGTCAATTTACACTTCACGGGCAAGACACTAGAGAGGTTTCTAAGAAGCAGATTGAAAGATGCACAGACAAGACAGACGGAAGGCACAGACTGACAGATTGAGGATAGATATACATGAAAAAAAGATAAGTTTGATCTGTGTGGCAGCCACAGCAGATTAACGGGGCCTTCTGCACAATATTTTCTCTTTGGATTAATCAAAGAACTATTGTAGCAGAACGGAGCACAGATTGTAGTCAAGTCTTTCACCCACGCTCATCAAACGACAAACATAACTATCCAGATATTGAACAACTGTTTAGCAAGTCAACACAGAGCGTTCAGCGAAGAACAGAGAGAGCTGGCGTTTGAGAAGGAAAGCAGATTTTTAAATTCATTACATCCCAGTTGTGTATAATGCATAATAATATTCCAGTTTTGGGTGAGAACTTATAAATGCATTTGTCAAAAACTGAATCAAAGAAAGACTAAACACCATTGCACATAAATAAACCTGTAAGAAATGAGAGTAGACTTTATACAAAGAGAAAAAAAAGTGCATCTACAGAGGTCATGCTTGGGACCATCAGTGAACAACTTGCTTTGAGGACAAGCTTTTAAGTAAGTTTTCATGCTATTGAACATTATGCAATTACAAAACAGATCATCAGATAAAAATAAAAAAATAAAAGACCGGATCTGAGATCCAGCATCTTAAATCAGTTCCACCTCTGCAGATAAATCAATCAAGATTTAGGTCGTTGGTGATATTGACAGGAATTTTGCGGCTTGATTAGGGCTGAAAATTCACAAGTTGAGTTTACATCAATAACTTATTTTCCCCATATGACTGAACCTACACGTCACAGGTTTAAACTGGTTTTTACATCTATAAAGTTTCACTTTAGTCAAACTAATGTATTTCAACTTGATTATCAGGAGCTTTTCAGCATTAATGTCTAATTTAAAAACAAAAAGTGTTGCAGGGACCTTGCAGACCGCTATGGCTGAACCCTCTGTTGCCAAGATGCTTCTCGAAGTGGAATAGCAACTTTAACCTTTTTAAAAGAAACCCCACCACAAACTACTTTTCTAAGGTTGCTAAATTATCTTTTTTTTTATCCTGCTCAAACCTGCAGCTCAGTGAGAAAAAAACAAGTTTAACAGTCTCAGACTTTTGTTGGGAGTCATAAGTGACATAAGTAGGATTTTTCTTTTTTTTTTAAAGTAGATATCCTTCACCCTCACACACCATAATTAACATCTATACTGTGAAATCTGTAGTGTACTAAGTTGAGTCTTACAAGAAAAACTGTCAACATTCTTCATCCATTCATCAGAGATGTTACACCCTGATGATGTGGCCAACTCAGCATGAAGTCATGAGAGGATCCCTCGAGCAAAAAATACTGGAAAAGATTTGTATCAGTGTGTTTGTATGTGTATGTTCATTTATAGGAACTGTAGTACACAACTAGGAATGAATGAATCCACTGTTTCCCCTTTAACCCTCATGTGAATCTTTACTTCTCTAGGAGTAAGAAGACAGAATACCTTCACATATTTAGCATAAAGCTGTTCATCCAGAGGGAAACTCTGGACAATCCGCTCATCACGCGCATGGAAAGTACCCAGCTTTACCCACTTGTTGGTGGGATATCTGCAATCAGAGCAAGGAAAAAGTAAGTATTAGAGGGCAATGATGCAGGCATGTTCACGCAGGGTGGATGCAAATGATACTGCATTCATTCGGTCAGAGCCAAAGGGTTAAATTCATTTGGGAGTTGTGTAAAGAGAAGACAGGCAGCAATAAATCCTGAGGGGAAAATCGTAAACAAATGCAGTTGCAGCTCTGACTCTGCTAAACTTGGAGGTGAGAATGTAAAAGGGGGGTGATAATTGTTTGGTCTTGTGGCCTGGAATTAAATTAAATTGCTGTTTTAGGACTCATGTGTGTCCTGAAATGAGTGACGTTTTTCATTAAAAAAGATCATCGACTCTCTGAAAAAGCAATTAGCAACCGCAAAGTTGAATTAACTTGCTAGCGTTGCCAGCGTATTGACATTTATAAGCTTAGATGGCAATGAACAAAGAGAGCATACCTGTCACTGATGGAAACTAAAAAGTCTTTAGGTGTAGATGAGAACAGCTCAAAGTTAGCTATGTCCAGCTGTTTTACTTGAATAGGCTCACAGAGCTCTATGACGAACCTGGAGGTGTCAAAAAAGGAAACTCGCATGAAGCTTCCATCCCAACAACATGATTGTTACAAACTTTGTGCCAACGGTGTGTCTCACTGTACCAGATTTTGTTGCTGCATGGATTAAGCATGTAAAGGTCCATATTTTCCATGAGAATAGCCGATGTGCTCTGAAAGAAAGGAACAGATCCCATCGGTCATCATCCACCCCCATGATCACTCTTACAACTTTAACTTGAATGCATAGAGACATGGAAAATTCAGCTTATTCATTGTGCAGCAGGTTCATGCAGCTTGCTGATACAACAACGTAACATCTGAGTTGGTCACATGGGTGATAGGGGTTTCACCTTGGCCTCATTGTTGGCCGAGAGTATCTTGGCACCACATTCCACAGAGGCGTAATTATTCTTGAAGTTTTTCTGGACCTTTTTCACTGGATGGGGGCTGCCGGTGGTTGAGGTATGGAGAGTCTGACCTGGACAGAGGAAGTGTTGCATTAGGCCCATTACAGGCTCTTGAAAACAAAAGAGTCTTGCCTCAGAGGAACAAGAAATGCTTATGTAACACACACACAAAAACACACGCTCCATTGACCGCTGCACGTGATGTGCAGGGAAGGAGGAGACATGCGGATGAAGACAGAGGAAGAGGAATAGAACATAGGGAAGTAAGTGTCAGACAGGAGACCTATAAATAAATAAATCAAGCTATGGCAACTTTTTCCTTTTATACCTTTGTATTTAAAAACAAGTTTAATGTACTCACTTTTCTCCTTCTCCACCTCCATGACTTGCTTCTTCCACTCATCAAAGGTTGGGATGTCCTCTTTGCTGGGCACAGAGGGGTCAGTTTCTCTGGCATTGTGAGCCTCCCCCGTCTGAAACACATAAAATGCTAATCACGCACATGTCTACAAAGCAGAGAAGTTCTTAGATCGCTGTGGGCACTGCAGTGAGCATGACTAACACAGTTAAGTAGCATCAATATCTCATTATGAGAATTACATGACATCACTAGTCACACCGAAGCATAGTGTGGGCTAAAATAACTGAGAGACTTCTGTGCTCAGCTCATGGTACCCAACTAGTCCCAGAAACTAAAGCACGGGGATGCAGTGAGCTGGGAATAATATTTTGATGGATTACATAAGTGCCCTTTTGGACCTCGCTAAAGTGTCTGATCCTAAAAATCCACCGACTCAGACATACTCTTATGTAAACGACCTGACAGCCAACGATAATCACAGATTAGTCATCAGATCTCTGCTTAAAATTAGCAAAATAACACAAATACACCATCAACACATTGGCCATGAAAACAAGCACTTTGGCTTGAATATGTTGCCCTTCATTATTCTTTGAACATGGAAACAGTAGATTGATTCAGCATCAGCAACGTGAAACCAGCTGCTTTTTGCTAGAACACATGCCCAATAAATATTCCTTAAAAATTTAAGCCCATCAGGCCGAAGCCATGATGCCGTTTAACTGTCAGTGTGGACAGATGGACTGACCAACTGACCCACAAGCATCTCTTGGCTACTGGTCTTAGCCCTGAAAGGTTAGCCTTTTTTTGCCGCAGCTGTAATGAGTTCACATTTTCTCCCAGTATGCAAGTGGATTTTTTCCAGGTGCTCGAGTGTCCTCAACCAGTCCAAGGAGGCACATGTTAGATTAATTAAGGATTCCAAAATCGTCCGTACTGCAGCTTTGAAGGTGAACGTACAAGATTACTTGTCTGTATTAAATCTGATACACAAGTAACCAGTTCAGAATGCACCCTACCTCTTGCCCAGTGTCAGCTGGGATAATATGCAATCCCCCACAGTAACACCCTTACAGGATAAAGGGGTTATAAAGATGGATGGACAAACAGACTAACACGTTTGCTCAAAGTGATTCCTTACCATCTGTCCATCAGACATTATGACTGTAGCTGTAAAATCCTAGTTCCATATAAATCTTAATAGTTGTTTTTTTTTTACATTTGGTATTCAAAACCACTCTTTAACATTTCTCCATCAATAAAATTCACTGATACATAAGACATGATTATGGGAACTATAAAGCTGCCGACCTGCCGCTCATGATGTTGGGAAGTGTTGCTTTCCTGCTCCAAACTGGACAGACCATCTTCCAGCTCTTGTCCTTGTTGTTGTTTCTGGTCCACTAGTCCAGGAGTAGGCTGAACTTCTGCTTCAAGATCAGTACTGTGGCTCTGGCTTGACGCCTGGTCTTCTATGTTGCTCTCAATCCCGCTATGTCACAGACATGGGGTCAATGAGGTAGATATGGAAGAGAAAGAAATGGATTGGAGAGGGGGGGGGGGGGGTAAGGATAACAGAAAAACATAAATTAGTACACAGTAAAGCTGGACACATGATTTTAAAAAAATTAACAAATTATCACTTTATTGGTCAGTCCTTGGTTGGAGCAGGCAAAACAATTGAAAAGGAAAAAGAAAATTAAAAATAATAAATTGATACAAAAAAAACAAACAAAAAAAAAAAGCAGAAGTGAGCGGAGTGCAAGGCCAGCGGTCGACGGTTGCGCACAGCAGAGAAGTGAAGCTTGTACCTTGATTACCTGTCTCTTGCTTTTACTAGCTTCTGGTGGTTAGAAACTCACCTGAAGACAGGGAAGCCAAAAGGGGAGTTATCACAGATTGGCAGTTGGGGGGTAATGACCCTGCATTGTGAATCAGAGTGATCAGCAAAGACAAAGCTGTCTACTGGGAGTTCATCTCCTGCACTGGCAACCCGCACTGCACTGAGGGAAAGAAAGGACATGGCGTTTACCACACCTCCTCACAATGGGGAGGGTGGAGACAGGAGGATGGAGTGGGGGAGAGAGGAAGAGATGGAGGGATGGGGGAGACAGAGCAAGAGAGAAAGTAAGGGAGAATAGAGAGAAATGAATTGAGAGTAGGGGGTAGAGAGGTTGCTTGCTGGTGGGTCCGGTGATGGAAACGTCCTGAAGCGGAAGGCAAAAGATGCCACAAGGAAGACAATCTTATAGCAGGTTTAATCCGGGTCATATCTTGGTCAAAGTTCCTTGTCCATACTGATGATTTCTCCTCAATGTTTATGAAACTCCATCAAAAAAATCCATTAGGGAAAAAATAAAGTCACTTTGCTTTGTAAGAACGGTCCCACGCAGCTTTAATATGTTGTGCATCAGTTCCATGGAAAGTTAGGTCCAGAATATAAACTCTTCCGAAGCCGTCTTTCACTTTATGATCAGTGAAATCATGGTTAAATTAAAAAAATAAAATAAAAATATACAACTCAAGGGAACAAATGTTAACGAACAAAAATATTAAAGAAAATATGCAATATCTGATATGACATCTACATCGAAGCAATCATTTATAACCAATATTACACCTGGATTGGGTTGAAATTGGCTTTAACCATTAGAAGAGGCATATGGTGCCTTTTCTTAAACTATCAGTTACATTTTCACTTCCCTTTTTAAACTTCTCTGTGGTTATAGCCAATTTCTAAAGCCAAAGAGCCAGGTCTCCGGAATGATGAAGTGAATCTGAGCTCACCCTGTCTGGGTTGGGCCGCCACTCTGTGAGGTAGGTATGTTTTCAGCTTCATCTGGGGTTGTGGCTGGGTGGGAGTCCAGGCTTGGATATGCAGCTTGGGTTTCACCAGAGGTTTCTGCCGGGGCTGCAGCACCTGTGGACACATGGCCCTGGGCTGGACCCGTTTCTGGAGCTGGGGAAACTGGGGCTTCCTGGTCATGGTTCTGTGTGCGAGTCTGCAAGTCCAAGTCAGTCTGGGGCTCCGAGGTGGGTTCTGGCTCAGGAGCAACAGGTACAGTATCTGACTCTGGGTCTGGCTTCTCCTCCTCCACCACAGTTTCCAACAGATTCACAGTCTGGTAAGACAGAACATGACAATATATTAATGTTTCTTATCCCAGTGTAGCTACGGTTGTAGCTGCTGTAAAACCATGTATATGTATAAACATGACAAGATAATGAGATTCAGCCCCGTTCCATCCATATGCGTTTATTGTTGTGTTTATAAGAAGAAATCATAATACTTAGTCATCCTTTACAACTGTTTTTGATAATTGATGTAGAAATAATAGTACTGTCCAATTATGAGGTGGGACTCTGGCACATGTATGCTCCTACCTGTTTATGATGTATGCTTGCTAGCTCCTCTTGTGCTGCTCTCTCCGTCTCTAATCCCATATCGTATGATGTGCCTGCCGGCCATTCTTCCACCACCTAGAGAAAACAAACAACTCCACATCAGAGTCCTGAACAGGGATGCCAAACAATCATTGTTCCTGTACATCAAATACCACTGAAAAATAATACATCAGAAAATATTTGTAAGGCAAAAGTCAGAGTTTTTCCGTTTGAGACATGCACGCACACATGTAGTGTTATCTGGATGTGAAAAAGCCTGTTGTTGTTAGACAAAGGCCATGTTATGAGGCTGATGACAGACTGCCAGGCCTGCTGAACTGCCCTGGCAGGCCTGTTTGTAGTTGAACCTCAAACAATAAATCCCTCTCTTCTGTTCTCATTACCAAACACTCACTTCCACAAATTATCATTCATTTTGTTGGCGAGTTGCACACAAACACGCACCATTCATAAGAACTGAGGATATCTCATACTTGACTGAGCTCAGAGCTCTAGCATCAGCCCACTGCAGGCCAAAAAGAGGATTTTCACTCTTTGTGGAGATTCTCACAAAATTTGAGTTATAAAAATCAAGATGATCAGATTCAAAAAGTCAGTGATGACCTTTAAATACATTAAGACCATAAACATTTATAAAGAAGAAGAAAAAAAGAGCACCAAAGGAATTTTTATGAAAAAAACCCTCCAAAATCCAAGAATATGAACAGAAATGTCAATGTTCATTATGAATCCTTTTCTGCCACTGAAGCGGAGTCCTGGGACAAAAAAACACTAGAGAACTTTAACCTTTGCAACTTATATTAAATGATTTCCATTTCCCTTAAGTTCATCAATAAATAAATACTTACATGTGCTGGAAACGGTGCCATCATAGATGATGTGCCAACAGTCACAAATAGATTTGCTCCACGCGGGAAAAAAAAGGCTACTCTCAAACAAATGATGCATAAAATTGTCCATTTGTACTCATTTTCACACTTTAAATGAATAATTAAAAATGTATAAATATTTAAATAACAGATCTATTTCAACAGTTAAACCAACATTACCTTCATTGACACTTCAATCTCACAGAGTTAGACAAAACTTTGTGAAACTAAAGTGTTAACCTCGTATAAATGGTGACGTGTCCATCGATATTGTGTAAATTCAAACAAAAATTAATAAAAGAAAAGGAGCTTTATACCTATAAAGCTTCAAATTGAAACTGGAGTAAACAAGAACCTTTTAGATGTATTGAGCATCCTTTAGTCTGTAGGTAATTCTTTATCTGTTAGTGTCACGGTGCACGTGTCAAAAGAAAAAAAATGCACAAATATGTCCTGTGTGGGGAATACACCTTTCAGGAGAGCTTCCTCATGTCAGTGTGGTGGAATTCTGCCAGAGACTGGCTAGTTTCCATTCACTCATTTAACTGCATTTTGCACCATATCAATGAGTCCATGATGGATATGCAAGGCTATTTCTTAGAAGGTTTAGGTTTAACTAGAACTTGAAGGTTGTTTTCGACAGGATAATGATAAGGATCTTCAGCACATTCACAAATGCACCAAGGAATGACTCGGAGAGAAGAAATGGAAGGTTTTGGAACAGCCAAGTCCAAGCCCTGGATTGATTCCCACTGAAATGTTGTGGAGGGATTTAAAAAACAGGCAGCGCATAAAAGGAAATCATAAAACATCATGCAAGCAAGGAAAGGAATTTTGCTTCCCGGAGTGACAAAAAAGAAAAACAAGTTAATGTCAGAGACAAAGAGGAAATTATGAAAAACACCTGCTGCTTAAATTTAACCTGAATGTTCAATCAAACTGTCTTTGTAACAATGTCCCCTTTATCTGCAGGGAATTAAACTACATATCAGATGTTTATTTTAGTTCCGTTATTAACCCTACAACTTCCATGACGTCGTGTCGTTAATCTATTTTTTACCATGAGCGTTTTCAACCTCAATAACTTGTACCTTTGTAGTTAAACACTTACCCCCACCCTCTTATTATCCACAGGCTGGCCTCCATAATCCTGAACACTCATATTGATTCATTCGGGGTTAGTGGGTCACAAAACTACATGACCGAACTCCTACCGACACATTCTTGGTGTTCTGCAAACTTATACAAAAATCAGCATCAACCCTGATCAGAATGTTTATTCACAGTAAACTCATGATGTCTTTGATGCGAATCCCTGCAAAGAGAGTAAACAAAGCACAGCTTCAGGCCACGTTTCAGTCCTGAGAGTCAGAGGCCTTTTAATGGGAACTGACATGAATAAGCTTTATTACATCTAGCTTGATATACTGTATATGTGGCGGAAGGTCGGGCACTTCCTTGCAGCACAGTCGGGCATCACATCCTATAGATACAACATGAAAACTCAAATATTTTCAAGTGATGTATCAGACAAAAGCTAATAAGTCTGGCTATATTGTGACACGACTGCATCAAAAATGTTCCAATAGCCGACTGTGTGACATAGACTATGTATTTATTTGCATGCAGAGCAAGTAATCGAGATCTGATCACAAGAGGTCACTCGGGATTCATGTGGGAACAAATTGTAACAGCAGGTGTGAACACACACTTATTTAGTGCTGTCCACTTGAGATCAAATCACCCAGGATACATGTTCATACCAAATGGGAACAGCTCCCAACTGTGACCGTTGGCAAGTAATAAGGTGCTGTGGCTAACCCTTAGAGCATTATAAAGTTTGTGTTAAAGGATTTTGAGTAATAATGCAAGTAATTCAATCCAACTTTATTTATAAAGCACTTTAAAACTGGATACTAAAAATGAATAGGCAGTCAATGGAGCGACACTAAAACTTGAGAAATGTGTTCATGTTTGAGGATGGAAGACCCAAATACCCCCCAAATACACTGCATAGTCCAGTAGTCCAGCCGAGAGGTGATAAAAGTGTGGATGACGGTCTCAAAATGCTGCTTCTGAATGATTGGTTTCACTTTACTTGACTGTCAAACTTAAAGTCAGAGTCAATTTTAACACCAAGGTTTTTGATGACTGGCTGCTTGTACTGAGCCAAATAACCCAGATCTATCTGGGGGGGGGGTGGACGACCTAAAGTGTTTCTCATTACGGTAACACATATAACCCATCTACGTCTGCTAGACTGGCTACAAACTGCTAACGTTTACGTATCCCAACTATAAGTCCCTTCCACTACGTCGGGAATGTTGGATTTTTGGCCGTTATTTGGGCAGCATCCAGGTACTTTCAGAGCACTGAATTTTAGCTTAAATGTCAGTGTGAACCAATGACTGTAAAATGAAATGGACAGACCATCCGGGAGTTTTGTGAAGAGCTGAAAAGAAGCTCATTGGGAGGTTC
>JAOXYM010000015.1:23128039-23154744 GCA_028567055.1 Leptatherina wallacei | reverse complement strand
TCATCAGACTACACATCACTTTCCATTTTTAAAAAAACAACATGTTGGGATCTAGCTCTGAAAAAAATAACCCATCTAGGATTAATAATCTATTGAAGTATTGTGTTACAGGAGGACAAAGCTAATCCAGCATGTTCAACCTTGAGGGGAAAGAAGATAACAGTTGTCATTTAAAGATATTTTTTGTCAACATTAACGGTACCATCCAGCAGGAAAGTAACATATGCCATCACTAGTCAACTTAGATAAGCTAGCTGTCCAACAGCTGGCTTCATCCCCCACTAGCCCAATAAACAACCATTTAAAACAGCCAACTTTATCAGTCAGTTCCGAATAGCACCGATAAAATGATCTCAAAGCTGTTTTGACTTGCATAAACATGCAACCCTACACGCTCTAACAAGCAGATGATGCTAGCTTTGTAGCATGGGGGGGATTCTTGCCACTGAACATTTCATTATTGGCAAATATTAGGCCACAAAAAGACACCGAACAAAACAACGTTTCGGGTTAAAATCATAAGGAAACACGGTCGACCTGCTATTATAACTGTTACCAGTCAGATATGTCATTAATAATGTGAATGGAGGTGTCAGGCCAAGCTTACCAGCACAGGAGAGCTACAATGAGGCACACCAACAAAACGCACAGCCTCTTCATTATCTTCCCGCGGGGACCAACATCCTCGCTTTTTGGGTTTTTTTCTGATCTGTCGCGGCTGCACAATACACCGACCGCAAGCTTCCTGTGGGCTGAAAGCCTGCTTTTAATAAAACTAAACAAACTGTTGTCGTCTGATGGTAAAAGCTACACTTGAAGTGAGCTATTTCTTATTGTGCGGACCAGCTATCCGCCTCTTTTTCAGCTTCAGTAGCTTCTGCTGTTGACGGTAGCTGCCTGGGCTCCTGGTAAATTTAACCTCCCCCTCAACATCCAGCCAATCAAATCAGTCCTACGTGTAAATCGTCCAATCACACAAGACTTAGTGACGTCGTGCTTGGGAGAAAACCCCGCCCCCTTGGACTGAGGATGAGTTGGTGACTGTGGAGCAGGACGCGTCACTTTTTATTTGATAAGCAAACCAGCAAAGTACGCAATACCTAAAATGATTGTGCAATAATAAGAAGATTCTGTGTGAATTACTTGTTTGTTGCCTTTGTTTCTTTTGTCATGTCATGTAATTAGACGTGTGGGGAGGCGTTTTGGGGGGATGTGAACACGGTGTACTCTTTATTCGTCAACATCGTAAAACCACAATAACTTAAAACTTCTTCTTAAAATTCTTCTTAACCCAGTGATGTACTTTGGAAATATGAATTCCCTAACCAACTTAAATGTATCAATGCCCTGACAGTTCACAAGCTACACTGATTAAACTAATTTCCATGCTTCATATGAAGGAGCTGATGTTCGTGGTATTTCATGTGGTATAAAAATAAATCAGATAGTTATTTTCCCATAGTTATGATTTCTAGAATATTATTAAGCCATTATGTTAGAGAAATCTTTAGAAAGAATAGGAAAATCGCGTTTAGAAATTGCGAACTAAGGAGCTACGGTTTTAGTTAAGCTTTTAATCATTTATCCCTACAAAACGGTTTAACCCTTTTAGTTTTTGTTAATTTTACTTTTATTAATAAAAAATGAGTAATATTTTCACTTTATTTTGCTAATTTCTTTTACATAAAAGATCATTAGTTTCTCCGATCCGCTCCACATGGCACAACATAACTACATATCCCAAAGTGCAACACGAAAGATGTTCTAAAGTTTGCCTGTTATTAATATTTTGTTTATCCATTTTATCCACTTACATGTTCGTAAAAAAAAGGCTTCTAAAGAATGGCTTAAACAAAACATTGCTTAATTTGTGATTGACTGGAGCAAAAATCTTTGAAGACTGATATTTTAAACAGGCGGGGTCCTGCGCGGTCAGCGGCACACTTTACTACTGAGTAAGAACATTTTATTAGAAGTCAACTTTAGGCGAACAGTTCGATTATTTCGAGGCTTTCCTTCCGACTCGGTGCCCAACCATTGAACTATTATCCTGGTTATTTGGATTTTCTTGGGCGCGTATTTGACGATGGGTCCGGTCCGGACATGTTTGTGCCTTCTGTTCGTGTTAGTCTCGCTTGTCTTGGAGAGGTTTGTGGTGCTGGCTGCCTTCTCCCAGGGTATGGACAGCGACTTCACCTTCACCCTACCTGCCGGACGCAAGGAGTGTTTCTTCCAGACCATGAAGAAGCATGCCTCCCTGGAGATCGAGTATCAGGTGATAAGGGCTATAAAAGTTGGATTAATTTCATATTAAACTGTTACGTTTGCTTGGAGAACCAAAACTTTAATAACTTGAGATCTGCGACATAACATTACATCAAACAAACCTACTATTTAACCATTTATTAAGGTTCCTTATACAGAACTTGTTGTTAATTTAACCATAATCTACCCACTGGTGCTCTGTTATGTTGGTCGCATCCAGTGCAGCTCAGCCAGTAGGTGAAGTGAGATTAGTCACACCTTGATTTTCATATTGCTCTGAACCTGTTTAGCTGGTCAGTAAACAAGTTGCTGCACATTAATCTCTCTTTTTCTCTGAGATGTGCCATAATATATATATGGCAGTGGCTTTTCAGGACCTTCCAAACATCTGATAAATCTTGTATCTACCTTCAAAAGAGCTTTGGGCTTGTTGTGTATATTGGAAAAATGAGGAAGACCTTGAGAAGGAAAACTAGCTTTTCTCTCTTAGTCTTCAAAAAAAGTAACTTTTTTTTGGGCTCTGCTTCCAGTTGCATTAAAATTTTAATTTGCCTTTCATGAAAGGGTTTTGTGTATTATTAAGTAATTATCTCCAGTTTTTGATCTTGCTAATGAATATTAAACATGACTTGGGGGGGAGATAGAAATTGAAACATCAGATTTACAACTGAACTCAAAGCCTACAAAAACTGAGACATTTAACAGACTAACACTAACACCTCTCTCATTTACTCCTACCATCCAAAGGTATTAGATGGCGCAGGCCTGGACATAGATTTCTCCATCTCCTCTCCTTCTGACCAGGTGCTGTTCAACGACCTCCGCAAGTCAGACGGCGTCCACACGTAAGCAGCTGGTATGAAACGGGCTATAATGGCTTCTGGTCGCATGTTTTATCTCTTAACAGCTTGTTCTGTTGTTCAGCATAGAAACCGAGGAGGACGGAGACTACATGTTCTGCTTCGACAACACGTTCAGCACCGTCTCTGAGAAGCTCATCTTCTTTGAGCTGATCTTGGACAACATGGATACAGATGAAGAGCCGGACAACTGGAAGGAGTACGTCCATGGGACGGATATGCTGGACATGAAGCTGGAAGACATCATGGTGAGGGTGCTGAAACTAAAAGATCTGTTTGTGAGGGTATCTGAACATAACTGAAATTTCAAAAATGCCTCTATGGTGTTTTTTTTTCTTTTATTTAGTCCCATTTGACATTTAGACTTTGTCCTTGTGTTGTTTGCCAAGACTGATTTGTCACAGTGTCTCTAACGCTCACAGGATGACACAAATGACCCAACAGATTGCAGGCTTTTTGTCCCCCCGCAGGCCCAGTGGGTTACAAGAATAGACTGTATCATGAACTCTTGCCTATAGGGTGGTGGCAACCAATTGTTTCAGCCTGCACCACAGTGGCCTGTGCCGCCCCTTTTTTTTCTATGAGGCGCCTTAATTTGTGTCAGAAGTCATGCGGCCGTTTCACGGTTAGAGGCAGGAAATATGTTTGCCAGATGCAGGGGAAGCTGCTTCCTCACAGAGGAAGGAAAACACCTGATTAAGCTGCTTTGTTTACAAACCTTAAAAAAAGTTTAGACTTCATTTTGTTTCGCAATTGTACACACAAGTTATCCTTTAGGATCTGCCAGCAGACCCCATACCAGCCCTCTCCTCGGGTGCAGTTAATCTGACTCGCTTCTCTCCTCTCCTCCAGGACACCATCAACAACGTCAAGTCTCGGCTGGGAAAAAGCGTGCAGATCCAGACGTTGCTACGAGCGTTCGAAGCTCGCGACCGTAACATCCAGGAGAGTAACTTTGAAAGGGTGAACTTTTGGTCGGTGGTCAACCTGGTGGTGATGGTGGTGGTGTCGGGACTTCAGGTTTATCTGGTCCGCTCGCTGTTTGAAGATAAAAGGAAAATGCGCACATAACGCCAACAGAAACGGAGGGAAAGAGAACAAAAAAAACAACTAATACTTTTACAACAAATACCTTTTTTAGTTCTTCTTCCTTTTTCTAGGTTTTTCCACTTGTTAGGTTTAAGATGTCACACACACACACACACCACCGGAGCAATACAAACCGTGGAACAACGAAGTGACTATCATCCCCTCTACTTGTTACACACACAAAAAAGAAAAGTCTATAAACTTGTATTATGTTTTATGGTCATAACTACTGTAGTTTTTTACAGAAAGTGATTTAATGAGCACAACTATTTTCCAAGGGAGCCTGAAGTTATCAAACCTGTGAGCGATTTGTAACGAACGACATGTTTTTGTATTGAAGCTAAACGAATTGAAGAAATGATACGATGTATGGAGAACTTCTCTCTGCCAAACAGGATATGGATGTGCCGCCTAACCAGCACCATATCCTCCTGACATATAAACTACTCTTTAAAAAAACAAAACAACATGTGTATTATTAGCTGTCAGCCTTTTATCCCTCTGAGGCCTTTGACATTTGCAGCAAACACTTTTTCGCCTCAGTGTGAATCCTGAAAAGTCAGGTGTGTAGGCTGGGGCCATGCTGCTAATACTGCTCTTTGACACACAAGGAACTGTGGGATAGGAGGACACTCCTTGGCCGAAATTTGTGGATTCGTGGCCCGAGTGGCTGCCAGCTCCACCGCCCTCTGCTGTGAAGCCTCACGGCTGCCGGTTGGGTGTCCACTTACAGCTGAAGATGTTGAGCCTGCCTGTCTCTTTGGTGACACGAGTCTATTTCTATCTTACTGACACCTGGAAGGTCATTGCCACGGTAGCATTGCATTGCTCAAGATAAATGCGCCCCAGCTTCCAATGCCTCGGCTACGTCGGCATTCTTTCAGGGCGAGTCTGCATTGAATCCACAACTTGTTATAAACTCATCAGATTGCCCTGCCTCTGATGCCACGGAACAACAGATTTCATTGTCTTCACATTTTTAGGCACTGGAGTTTTAGAAATGGATTACGGGCCCACCAAAAAAATGGGTTAAACACTTAATCCTGATTTGTATATGAAGGAGCACCTATCAAGATCTTTTATATCATCGATAGCTTGTATTCTGTTCAGATGCTGCTGTGACTTGTGGGTTTTTTTTTTTTTAAGTTTATTTTTTTATTTTTCTCCGCTACACCGTTGAAACCCTGCAGCTCACTTCCCTGGCTGGAAGCTCCATGTTGCCATCTTGTGACTTTAACCTGTGTTGTAAGATACAGATCATACAGTGAGATCATGTCATCCCAGTTTCATATTAGAAATGCATACAACCAAAATTATGTGGGCTAGTTGAGTTAAGATTATAGACATTTTCCATAGATAAATATGTGTGTGGGCTTTAATCTCACAGATTTTGTTGAGCGCCTGCAGCAAGATGTTTAGCTATGAGAAACAGCCCCCCCCCCCCCCCCCTCAGAGTTTATTTCTTATTCATCTGTCCAGCTGCTGATATGAGATATTCCAGCGTATTGAGTGTTTATATATTGAGATTCTGAAAGTTTTTTATGGATTTATAATGAAACATTCTGATTAGTTTTAAAGTGCTCTGGAAATCTCACAAATGTGATGTTTCTACAAGTATTTCTGTTACTAAGCAAGAGAGCATTAAAGTTGCAGAGTTACAATCTTACCGTTACTATGAAACTATGTTACTCTGATGGCAGAGTGGAGGAAGAAGGAAATGTGACTTGATATTTATTCAATTAAAGTCCTGTAGTTGTAAATGTGTACAAATTAAACAGCCTTATCTTTTTCTGTCCGGTGTTTTTTTTTGTTTTGTTTGGATCCCCATTAGCTGCAACTAATAACTACTCCAATGTTCATGGGGTTGTAAGTACAATCAAACATTTATACTCACACATGCATCACAGAAATGCATATACATACACAAACAATTCCCATATATATATATATATATATATATAAAAAATGTGTGTATATAAATATATTACCATGAAAGTCTTCTCCATACACATGTAGACAGATATAATTCATATAGGATATGTGCATAGATACACACATCCTCATACTCTTACATGTATATACAAATTAATTACTAAGTTTTCTGCTTCCTTAGTTGTTGCCATAATGTTATTTAGAACTTTTTTTCAGGTGTATGGCTAGTGGTGTGTATATACTGAAATTAAGGTTTGGTAAAGTATGTGCCTTCTGAACAGAAGTCTTCAAATTTCTGTTCAGAAGGCACCGTGTCAGCGTCTGTGGAAAACCAAATGCCCTTTCAATGATCTTACTCATTCATAGCTGCTGGTATATCTGAATTCTGATTGGAGGAGAGGAGATTTAATGGTGAAATATTATTCTAATGCAAACCACCTAAATATGAATGCACCCTTAGAGAACTGAACAGAAGGGGGAGTGGGAAATCATTTAAAATGAATGCATCATCTTTCATACTTACTTGACCATTTGATTCTTTGTGGGGCATCCACTCCTTATGGTAACACGGCTGCGTGACCCAACCTGTAAAGTGAAATATTGGAGATTAACATACAGAAAGACAACTATTATACTGTACCAGCCAAATGTTTGGACACATTTACTCATTCAAAATGAATATATGGATATGTCTAAACTTTTTACTGGTACTGTATAAGAAGAAAGGAGGTGCTATGTCAGAAATGATGCTCTGATCAGCCTAAATATTCTTTCTCTGAATGTTTTGGCCGTCACTGCTGTGGTGGTGGTCGATGTTTACACCTTTCTGGACACACTCTTGGAGCTGACAGGTACGCTGGCTATTGAAGTTGTTCCCATGGAGACGGGAGGCTGTGGTCTACCCTCTGAAAGGCTATATTTTATTTTTTCATTATTTGTTAATTAATAAATATCACAACTATAAAACTTCCAAGTTTGTAAACAGTTATTTACCTTTCAGGAGGTGTGGTGGACTGTTGGTTGGGTCTTATCATTTCAATATGGTTGGGGCCACATACGTACAACATAGGGATCTAGTCACATAAAGACAAAACAAAATAATACAACTAATCAGTTTGATTGACAGACAATTCGACCGTTTGAACACCGGGGGGCGCTGTGGGCAACAGACCAGCAGCGCTTTACTTCCGGGACATGGTTGTGATGAGACTGTAGCATCAACATCGGACAAAATCCCAGCCTAGGTAAGGCATTAAAGATTCTTAAGACATTGACGCGCTATTTGAAGCAATTATTAACATGTTGATGTTTTTCTAGAGTGATGTTTACATGGGCATGTTTAGGCATGAGTAATTTTACGGTCGCGCCATTCCGGAAGAACCGGTGGATCAGACATGCCCAAACATCAGATGCGTTCATTCATCTGACAGCTACGGAAAACACTTAAATTACGATTTGAGCTGTAAATTAAATCAATAATCACCTTTTACGAAGACTGTTTGAGACAAACTAAGTATATCCCCGTTAATTTGTCCATCCTTTTCCAAAGAATAGATCCAGTTTAATTTGACCCCATAAAGCCACTGTCCCAGTTTTCTTTATGTACACCGACACACTTTTATCTACCTTTTGTATTATTCAATATATACGTTCAAAACTGAGCTTTTCTCCTGGATTTTCTACTGAATTTTCTTTCTGATTGGAAATTGTTCAAATAAATAATCATTAAACAGGTTCAAACATCTCAATGTTGGATCTGGACAAAACAGTGTGCTACCAGTAACTTTCCATAGTGGAATAACCAAAGTGCTCACAGTTTTGCCTTTCTGTCTGTGATCAGGGTGATGGGGGCAGACGGTGCTCCGGATCAGGCGGTGCCCTGGCGGAAGGTGCTGTGGGAGCGTCAGCCATTCCCTGATAACTACGTGGATCAGAGGTTCCTGGAGGAATTACGGAGGAACGAGGGCATCCGGGTGTATCGCTACTGGGCTGTAGTGAAAGAAGCAGGCTTTGTAGGACAGCAGCTTTCCTGCGTGGCCATTTTTATCACCTTGTGGCTCTACATGGAGCAGGTATGGACCTTATGCGACAGACTACAACCTCAGTGAATAAAATGTAGGATTAAACACCACCTCTGCTTTCTCACAGGGTCTGTTGCCTCCAGAGACGTTGTTGTGGACCAGCTTGGTCTGTGCTTTGCTTGGTTATGGACTTCACCAAGTTTTGACGACTCAAAGCGAATCATGCAGTGAGCCTCGTACACATCTGGCTGACTTACAAAGCGCTGCCATTTTCCTTTCCTTCACCTTTGGCTTCTCCCCAGTTCTTAAAACATTAACAGAGTCTGTGAGTACAGACACAGTGTACGCCATGTCCGCTGTAATGCTGCTGGCCCACCTGCTGTCCTTTCCTTACTCCCAGCCCTCACCGCCCGGGAGCCTCTCCTTAAATGCGGCCTTGTTTGCATCAGTGTGTTTGGCTTCAAGGCTGCCTGGTGCTCTGCACACCTTTGCCATGCTCAGCTGTGCCCTGCTGGTGTTCGCACTTTGGCCCTGTCTGCTGCAGAAGATGAGAGAGAACACCCCTCGCCAGTTTACTGGAGTGTGTTTGGGTGTATGCATCGGAGGGGTAGGAGGTCTGGGGTCCCTGTCGGTGGGTGGAGCCGTGCTCTTATCCCTGGCCTTAGTTAATGTCACATTACTCTGTCCCTTGCTACTCGTCAAGTTGCAGAGGCACAAGGACAACATCCATGGACCTTGGGATGAGGCAGAGATTCTTGAGGATCTTAGCCGCTTCCTTCACTAATAAACAGAGTAAAACTGATTTAAATCAGGATGTCCCCCTAGCCAAGTGGCACTCGAGGTGTTCGCAAAATGGACAATTTACTGACTCGCTTTGCTGTAAGACTAGTTTGTTAAATCTGCCCACTTACCACTGACCTCCATCTGTTTGGACAGCTATAAGAAATACTTATCATGCAGAAATCACACAAGATGTTTTTAATGTAAAAGCTGCTGCTATTTTCTATTATAATCACCTACTACAGAATCTGAACTGAGGGTACTGATGTTCAGGGCTGACCTAAACCTCTGGACACACATGATGCTATGCACTGTTTTGATATTGGTGATGTTTTAAGTCTGTGGGAGATATTCTGTGTTTAAATGTAAATCAACATAAACAAGGGCTATTTATTCCAAGAGGTATTTTTATAAATATACTGTATTTCATTAGTGATGTAAAAAAAACTGTTTATTTGAACTTTAATTTCATGTGATGCAATTATACTGGAACCACTGCCTCGGTTTTATTGCCAAATGTATAATTTCTACTGTAAAATATGGCACAGAGAAAAAATTAGATGAGTAAATAACAGAAAAGTTGTGGGGTTTATTTATTTATTTACAGCTTATGACTGCAAGGCCATCCTTTATTTATCAGAGTTCCTCTGTATTGATGTAGTACTGCACAGCTTGACTTGGATTAAGTCTGTAATAACTACCAAATGATGAGCACACAGAGGGCTGCACTACCCTGTCAGCCATTACTCTCTTCTAACTCCAGTGGGTGACTTCACCATTAGTAAACCGATTAAAAACATCTGTTGTGCTGAGTAAATAATCTGAAACCACAACAGTGTGAGTTGCTATTAAGCGAACATTGGTTATAACATGACTCATCTTCACGCGACTCATCTTTCCTTTCGGTTAGCATTCAGTGTTAACGAAACTAAAGTTACTGTTTATTTTTAAATTTGTAAAATAAAAATAAATAAAAAGTTAAGCTCAACAAGATGAGGACATGTTTAGTTTTTTTTTCTCTGTCTTTCAGGGGAAATAAAAAACAGAAATCTGAACGATGGCTACTTCAACCACATTGTACCGCTTCATTGTATTGTGATGATAGTAGCTAGCATGATGCTGGCAACAATGCGGACTGGTCGCTAGGTGTCATACCTTCATCTCTGTTCTCTTTGCCTTGGGACGAGATTTGACTGTGAGCTTTGCCATTGGTTTACGTGGTGGCGCCATGGTTTGAGTTTGAAGCCCGACTTTAACTCAAGGGGTTCAGTCCAGTTGTCTGTGGCTCTGCGGCTTCCCCAGAGACCCGCAAAGAAAAGTGTGTCGCAGATTTAACACGTCACGAACTGTGATGGTTAAAACGATTCACCCCACCAAGTCTGCTGTTACACCAGGAGATTATGCCAAAATGTTTGGTGCAATAACATCTGGGGTTAGTATTGTTTCAGATAAATATGACCTCATTACCAAATGTAATTTCTTTTTGGATCAGTTTTGCCGATGATGTATTGTGGAAAGAAATTTGGGCAACTGGGGCAGAGAAAATCTTTGGTGGGGGGTGGGGGTACAGACTGAGAAAAAGGATGGTTTATGTAGACCTTTAAATACAGTGGTGGGGAGTATTAATTTAATTAATGGATTATTACAAATAAACTGGTCATCTAATGCAAATGAAAATTTATTTTTTATTATCAAAAACTATTTACTTGAGAGGATCCTGCTTTGTATGGCTTTAATCACTGCTGCACAAACATTCACCTTATTGATAATGAGAAAAACCGAATCACACGTTTAATCAGTGTTTCTTCAGCATTATTGTTGATTCAGCTTTACAGTTATCACATCTGGTCTTTTTATGACATTTACATCCTCAGATCAGTTTACACTAGATGTTTGTTAGAATTTGATTGTCTATTTTTCAGGTGGCACCTGGGAGACCGTTTGGATTTTAAGGGTGGCACCCTAAGAGGAATTGTCATTACGACTGATGTTGGAAAAAATAAAAAAGTGTTTCATCTGGAGCCTCCAAATAATGAGAAATCTGGACACCTTTAAAAATAAACCAACTGTTTTATTAACAAGCGGTAAAAACAATGCATATGTACTCTCATTAAGGAGAACCATTTAAAAGCAGTCATTTTATTTATACAAAATTCAGACTGAAAGAAATCAAACAGTCGCTCACATTCCAGCATTTATGGCTGGTCATAATATGTACAAAACAGGCTCAGGACGGAGTGAATTTTGCAGACAGAGGCTCCCAGAGGAGACAGAGAGAACCCCAGGAAAGTGCTTCAGCTGGATTATGCATCACGCAGGTCATGGGTGTCTCTAGGTAGCAGTCAGCTGGAGCTGTAAGGATCACAGGGGCAGATGGATAGAAGAGCAATCAGTAGAAAAAGACTCATTTCACGCTTGGAATTGCAGGGGGTTGCCTCCTGGAAAGAAGATCAGATCAAAGTTATTATTTAATGGTTTTATATGACATAATGACATTACCAGAAAGAATTTGTACAATTCCTAAAATAAATGTGCCTCTATCAGATCTTTTATGTAACCCAAAGGCAAAGAAACAAATTTCATGTGGACATGGCACTTCGATTTGAGGGAGTTTTTCTTTTTTACAGTAGTAGGAAGACCTAAAACGTGATGATAACTGCATCCTCATCATCACATTCAATAATTCTAGTTATGCAGCCGCTAGGTCTAATCTGGAAATGAACATAAATTGAGACTTAGTGAGGTTTGAATACCAACTTTCCAGATCTACTAGCTGATTGTTCCCAGATGAATGAAAATATCACTACGCATGCCTATATATCCACAGCTTGTATAAAACTGTACAAGCTGTCCATGGCTTTAAAAAAACAGACCAATAGCCTAAATTAATGAATGACATCTGGATCACAGCGATAACCGCGTTGTCATGACAGATCTGAAAACTATCACATGGTTACGTGGGGATACTAGACAAGAGTTTGAAAGGAAAAAAAAGAGAATGGAAACTTTAAAAGGTGATTAAAAAAGAAAAATCGTGACAACATGAGTAGTAACATTTAGCAAGGCGCTCATCCATAGATGTACAAGAGTTCATATTTAATCCCAGTACAATTCCAATGTACCTATTCATTGTATTTCTCTGAATGCAGGTTTTGTTACATAAGAAGAGTTAATAGATGTTAAAATGCTAAAAATAACTATTTAAAAAAAAATCGGACTTATCGAAGTGCATGTCTAAGCTAAAGCTAGAGAGGCGTAAGGTTGGATAGAAAAGAAAGTCTGAAAGTCTGAAACTGGGGAAAGAACCTAAGGAACCATTGGAGAGCACAGAGGAAACGAGGCAGAGAGAAAAATGAGACACAAGCCAAAAGCAGGGGAGGAAGAGAAGGGAAGAAAAAGTACAAGAAAAAGGCATGTGGGCAAAAAGGAAAAATAACAGTTACTGCATGAGGGAAACTGAGAAAGGCAGTAAAACTAATGCATGCAAGGAGAAAGAGGAAAAAGAGGGGATGAAAGACTGATGTAAAGATGAAAACTTGACAGAGCGCTCAGCCTGTTGTTTCTGGCTCCGGTAGAAAGCTGCATGGAGAGAAGTCTTGTCTACTGAGGCTGATGGGAAGCGGGAATATGAGAAACACATTTTCCAGCAGACCCCCACCCAGCTCAAATATCAACTCTCTACCCCTGTGCCTCAACAGAGGAACCGAAGATTGTATATTTGTGTGTGTTTATGGCTAAATTCCAGACCAGGAGGTCACCATGCTATAACAGGTCAGGTTTCAAAACCTAATTTCTGCGGTTTGTAAGTCACCTTGGTACGCTGGTTGTAGCACGGTTGAGGTGACCAGTGGGTTGCTGAAAGCTGTCAGAAGAAGCTTTAGGTCCAGTGTGAGTCATACGAGGAACAGGTGGAGCATGGCCACGATTCACTGGCCTACCAACAGTCACTACATTTTCAGGGAAACTTGAGACGGGTACAGAAGAGATGCTTCAGTGACACTTCTAGTTTATACACATTTATCTACTGTGTGTATGTACATAAATATGTAAATATGGGGAAAGGCAAATTGAATCGAGACATTTTACAATTAGCTTATCTTCAATTTGATGGCAGCAACAATGTCTCAAAGATCAGGATTGGACCACAAACAGTTGGAGGAACATGATGCCAATACGTTATAAAAAGAGAATATTTGAGATGCAGAGTCTCTCTAAAGATGGGCAGAGGCTCAGAAAAAAAAACTGTCTACAAGTTGTGGAAATAATTGTGGGATCTGGCTTCCAATGATTTGGAAATCATGGAAGCCACATCCTACAGAATAAGGAGGAGAGGGATCATCCAGCCTGTTTTCAGCACTTGCTTCAAAAGCCTGCATCTCTTGATGGTATGGGGGTGCAGTAGTACCAATGTAACTTGCACATCTGTAAAGCCACCATCGATGCTGGAAGGTTTATAGAGGTTTTAGAACAACATATGCTCCCATCTAGAAGATGTCTTTTTCAGGAAAGCCTTGCATATCTTAGCAAAGGGATGACAAACCGCACTCTGCATCTGTTACAGCAACATGGCTTTACAGTAGAAGAGTCCAGGTGCTGAACTGGCAGTCCAGACCTTTCATCATTGGAAAACATTTAAGAGTCTCATGAAATGCAAAATATGACAGAGAAGCCCCGGGACCGTTGAGCATCTAGATTCCTACATAAAACCAAAATGGGACAACTTGTCTTCTTAACTCCCAAATGTTGGCAGATTGTTGTTGAAAGAGGAGAGGGTGCTTCATAGTGGTAATAGTGGTTTCCGTGGTCCTGTCACACCTTTCAAGCTTTTGTTGCTGACATCAAATTCAAGATGAGTTCAAATTTTTCGTATACGATAGTAAAACGTTTCGGTTTCAACATTTTTTCCTTTCTAAATATTATTTCAGAAGATTTGCAAATCGTTGCATTCTGTTTTTATTTACATTTCACACAGTATACCAACATATATGGATGGGGTTTTACAGTTTCACCTTGTGGATTGAATCCAGGAGGAGTCCACTGGTGGAGGAAGAGGAGTGGTGCAGGTAGACATGGAGATTTCTGCGACGACAGCGAGCGCCTCCTTCAGGGCAGCCTGCTTGCGAAGCACTTCCTCCCGGTGCTGCTGCTGCTCCGGTGACTCATCCATCAGTGCTGAGCATTCCCCCAGAGGGTAAAGCTGAGCCAGGAGTTCAGAGCCGATGAACTCCTTCACCTACACAGAGGGGTTTCGTACTGCTGAGATAAGTTTAACTAGATGCATTAAACACACATTCAGGATTCTGATTTTAAATCTAAAAGATTTTCCTTTCTCTTTTTTGCCAGCTATAGTTGGGCAGATTGAATGGATTTAAATAGTGAAAACATGCATGTTTGACAGAAGAATACAGATTACAAGAGAGAATGTTGTCAAAGTTACCAGCAAATACTGCTGATAACTTTGGAGAGCTTTTAGCAGGTGAAAGACAAAACCGAGAATAAAAGAAAAGTAAAATCAGATGAGTTTGTTTTAAAAAGCTTACACTGTTTATCATGAGGTGCATAATGGTCTTTGGCATTAAATCCCTGATGGTCTTATGGATGATGCTCATGTAGGAGTCAACCAGGTTACAAATGATCTCCACCTGACGCTCCAGCTGGGGATCTGTGAAGTTATCAGGTCCATTTCCCTGCCCATCAACCTATGTGACATATGGGAATATGGGACATACAGTTAGCTCAACATACACAACAGACATTACATTTAATATTGTAACGTGAGCAGGGATATCACAGCTGATATTTTCATTCAAATAAAGTTTTCTGAAGCTTATGTTTAGTGCATTATCTTGTCATCTACACTGTTGGTGGTGAGGAGAAACGTATTTGATAGGATAGAACAAGAAAAGAAAAATGGTTGGAACACAAAAGAGGGAGGCAAGGAGTGGGCAGAAGAAAGAAAAAGGGGGAGTGGGTGAGGGACGGGGAGCTGCTGATTAGAAACAGACTAGAACACACACACACACACACACACACACACACACACACACACTGCAGTGACATCATGTAGCAAGAATGCGGGCTAAAGAGCCAACGACAGAGCGGGATGGAAGGGGTGGGGGACTTGCTTTTTCGCTTTGGCAGGGGGGAGAGAAGGGGGAACATGGAGAGAGAGGGATACAAGGGTTATTGCCAGGGTTTGAGGTTAGCAAAGGCAATGAATGCATGGGACACAAAGGTACGATGCAGACAGGTGCAGCCCCTCCTGCTGCAGCTAAGGTCAGGCTTGGATTTAATTAGGTTGAATTAGGGGTTCAAATACTGACGCCTACTTTTTCAGGGTAGACTCCAGCCCGTAGCAGAGATGCCTTCCAGCTGTCCAACTCTTCCTGAGAGTTACAGGCCAACTCCAAGCATTTGTAGTCCTTATACACGTTCCTGCAATACATCACATTTGGGTCAGAAGTCTTTAAAAATATACAATCATAATGTTTAAAACTCAAGAGCCCATAGCACTATATCCAAATCATCTATGATACATTGTGGAGTGGAGAGAGATTGGTCCACTGATTATCTTCTTGCTAAAGAAATAAACATATTTACAAGCACATTCAATCATCTCTAGTAGATTGCTCTCACTGGTTCATGATTTTTTTTCGTCAACTACAAACTAAAATAAAACTGACATTTTTGGGAATTCTGAGTAAATAAAATAAGCCAGAGTTTAGTTCATTGATAAACCAAATGCTTTATTTGAGGGCTCGAAATACCACGTGCACGTAACGTACAAGTTTGTGCATGTAAAATTGGAGCGGTGCACCTCATTTTTGACTGCATGTGCACCTGTGCAAGTAAGAAAAAGCTGGTAACTTGCAGTGATGCTTACCTCTGCGCCACACTAAGACTGAAAATGAAACAGATGTACGCAAACTTGCCACTGGCTGATCCTGCCCTGGCTTGTAGTCAGACATTAATGTCCATCAATGAAGACTAGACAAAAACATTTAAAAGTTAAAAATGGATTTCTGTAACATGCTGTAGACCCTATAGGGCTGGGCACGTTGGTGCATCATTGCTTTAACACATTAATTAATTAGCCACAACCTTTATTTTATCAAGCATTCCCACAAACCACAGGAGGTACTGGCTGGGAATGAATGTTATTTTGCGTCTCAGCCATTGAGATCACATGTGTGTGGTCTGTTGCTATACTCACCTGAACAACTTCCCCGCACAAGAAAACAAGCGTGCACCTGATTGAAACATGTTCCCGACATACTGATAGTTTTACAGATAACAACGGAAATTTACAACGTTTTATTTTAAGATTCTAATCTTTAAAAAGTTGTTAAATAACTTTTGTACAGACTAAACATGTCATTACCTTGTTACTGATAAGATGCCACTTTATCTCCTCCTACTATATGTCATTACAGAAATTTAAAGAGAAAATGTCAGATTGTAGATTACCTGGTTATTTACACAAGTTTGAGATTTCTTTATTTTCTCTTGAAACATTACTTCTTCCCTTACGATACATCAGTGCTGAAATGGTAATCCTGCTTTTTTGTCTGTTCCAGCAGGAAACACCTGATGACTGAAATTCAAGATCATACATTGTTCCTCTTTGTTTAGAAGAAAGGCAGCTTCACACAGCTTTAAAACTCATGCTGACTTGTTACCTTTTAAACTAATAAATCCTTATATTTACATCCCTCTTTGTCATTCATTTGATTTTATAACATTAATGTTTAAGTTGAGATTTAAAAGAAATAGTTTCATTGCTGGTTTGTGAAGGAACATCTTATTTGTTTTTACAAATAAGGTTTTTTTTAAAGCCAAAAGTTACTGAACTGTTGTTCATAAGTACTTTTAATATAAAATATTTCAATAAACCAGTTTTGAATCATCATTGACTTTTGAATATAACAATGTGATTAATTGTGATTAAAGATTTTCCTCGTTCCACACCAAACTAGACTCAAGAAACTAAACAAACAAAAAGACATTTTTATATGTATCGTTTAGCTTTTCTAATATTATTTTATAAGATTTCATTAAAAAAAAAAAGTTTTTTTTTTACATGTGCACCAGTGCACCTTTGCTCAAAAATATATTTCAAGCCCTGTTTATTATCAGTTAGGATCAAATGTTTTTTGCAGAAATAATCTGGACCAAAAATGCCACAAGAACACGCTGATCAAATCATGCTCCAATTTCACAGGGCTTGAACCACTTAAGAGCTGGATGCATGTCCCAAAGCTATCCCGGTTGCAATAGGGCAAGAGGAAGGGAATATCCTGGACAGTCCATCAAAGGGCCCACAATGAGACAAACAACGGAGGATATGACACTCATACCTAGTGGACTGTGGGAGGGACCCACACGTGCAAGAGGAGTGCATGTAAACTCCACAAAGAAAAGGCCTATTCAGGATTTGAACCAAGATCCCTCTTGCTGTGAGCACATAACCATGCCCCCATTCTCATACATGTAGGCAAGAAAACCTACAAAACATCACAAACTTATTAACAACATGACATAATTAATGCAACCTTGTCTCATGGGCTGTTTTTGGACATGTCTGACCCGTGTCCCATTGCATGAAATACTGTATACAGGGGCAGTGTATACCTGAGAGAATCATGGGAACAATGAAACAAATAGGCTTATGGTGGGGAAAAAAAGAAAAAGCATTTTGCAAGTTAGACTCCCCAGATTTACATGAAATATGCAGTTTAATTAAACAGAATTTAATGAGAGTTTGACCGATATAAAGAAAAACACAATTACTTAATGGCAAAGCAGATCCATACTAACGCATATATACAGAGCACGCATGCTGAAATAAAAATAAACCATTTTACTTCCCTTCCTGCAATTTTCCCCTTTACAGTGCATTTTTTCAGGTACTTTGAGCTCTTCTTCCCCTTTGTCTGTGCTCACATCCCTCTTCAGTTCATGTAATATCCATATGTTCTGGCTGTGGAGCCAGCACGGCAAAGTAAGACATGAGCAAAGGGTCTGGAAGGAGTCTGTGGCCCATCTGTTAAACATTTTTCTTTAATCACTTAGTTGTTTTGTTGTTCCCTTTTTACATTCAGAACACACAGCAATTAACCTCAAATATGTGAAAGCTTTGTATAAGAAACAACAGAGATAGGTAGAGAAACCAGGGATAAAAAAAAAAAAAATACTCTCAGTTTATGTGCTTATGACTGGGCTAGGATGGCCGAGGCTAATAAGTCAGGGCGTGGTGGCTAACGGAGAGGGAACCGGGCCAACCATGACAATACTTGAGTGCTATTACGCTAACATCCGTACACGCCACTGAACACACAATAAAATTGTTCTCTAAGCTGATTTATCACTAAGATCAACATTTTGAACTCGTCCCCTCCTCTTCTCAGCTTTTGGCCCGTGTGAGTTTTTTCACTCATCCTGAGGAATTTCTGCAGAGCCCCGACTGCTCGAGATTTGAAGAGTTTCCTGAGGTTTTTGATTACTGTCAGCCAGGGACAAATCCACTGCAATGTCTGCCCCCCTCCACACACACAAACACTAAAAGAGAAACAGAGAGTGCGGAGTGAGGGTGCAGGAAAAAGGGAGGGTGGGAGTGGGGGGGGGGGGGCGCCACAGAACTGACTTTGACACATTCCTGGCTGATGGCTCTGATACTCTCTCTACCGCTTTCTTTCTCCTCTCAACTCTTCCACTTCTTCTCTCTCCCTCCTTTTTGTGGTGAGTCGAGCAATTCTTTCCAAACAAGAGCAGCCTCATCTCTGATCCAAGCTCTCTGGCTTTGATTAGCTGCTTAATGAGCCTGCAGTCGGTATGCTGTGGTCTATTCGCACACTCTTTTGCAAATGCACATGCACGCGTGTAAAATCGCACAAACGCACTTACGAATCCAGTTTGTGTGTTTGAACGCAGCACAGCACAGAATTATAAACAAAGCCCACATGCTTGGTCCAACCATCCAAGCTTTGGGCCACCTCCAGCTCCTAAACACTCTTGTTCTCTTTTTCTCTTGTTCTCTCGCTCCGTCTCTCTGTTTCACACACATAAACCATGCAAACTCAAAAACACTGCTCTGCCCTCAAGAGCCTGGCATATGCCCGCTGGATATCCTTTCAGTTCAGATGGCAAAGTTGAACCAAGGAGGTCAGAGGAAGGGCAAAACACCACTCTTAACACCTCCTCCCTTTCCTCCGCTGAAATGTCCACCCTTGTAAAATATCACGAAAACCTCAGCAAGCAGGTGACAAGAGCAGAACTCCCTTTTCTGACTCACTTAGCAAGCAGACACAAACATAGAGATGCACAGTCACGCGCACGAACCTTAACTCTGTGTTGAAGATAGCCAAAACAAATTTGCTGGACATGAAGCCCTTTTCCACATCTCTGAGCTTTAAGTTGTCCAGAGGAAGCATGTATTTCTTCTCCTTCTCCTGGAAAAGACAGAGTATAGAGAGATAAACATTTGACAGAGGTATGCAGAGTAAAATATGACATCACAGAGGCAACATTGGTGTTGATAGCGAGAAACAACAGAGACTGAGGCCAGTTCACTTGGGGGCTAAAGATAAAAAGTCATGTCTGGTAGTAAATAATTTTCAGCCTGCGCCTAGAGTAGAGAGACGGGCCAAGAAACTTGAATCGTTATGGGAACTGTTTCCGAGGGCAAGGCGAGGCAGACAGGACATGTAGACCACTGTACTGTACAGAGCGTCCGAGATGCTTTAAGATGTTTCTGCCTGTCAGTGTGCTTCACGTTAACAACCCTCTAACTGGTGAAGGAGAGACAATAGAGAAGGAAGAGAGAGTGGGAAAGAGATGCCACATGTCTACAGTCTGTCATCGCCACGGGGACTTATGAATGACAGCGAACAGTTGGAGGAGTGCAGAGAACGGTGTGAGGCGAACCAGACAGTATGGAGGCAGAGTACAACAGAGAATTGAAGCAGGGAGTAAGGCAAATGGAAGAGCAGTATGAGAAGAAAGAAAAAAAAAGAATAAAAAAGAAAAAGAAAAAAAAAGCTGGGCCCACATGTGAAAGTCATTACTCAGAATCAAGCTCTAACACAACATTTCTCCAAAAGTAAAGCCCTTCCCCCTAGTCTCGCTTGCCCAGCCTGCTCCCTCTGACTAACCTTTGAGAAGAGGCCTTCCACAAAGACTAGTAATAGGAACAGCCATGTTTGTAGTGAACAGAATGATGACCTATAACAATCTTGGATGAAAAATACAGCATGTGTAAAGGGGCGCTTCTATGTGTCTACGTTTGAGCCGGTGCATGAATATCGGATGAGATGCGACTGTAAATCTCGGTCTTCCCTCTCACAGAGCTTCCCTGAACCCTTCGACTCTCTTCCTTTGCTCCCCTTTCCTTTTTTCCAAAGAGGCCCACTTCCTGTAACAGACGCTGAAAAAAATAAAATGACAACGCGATTGGCGCTCACACAGCAACATCTGGGATCGCTTTAGACAGAGGAGGAGGAGACTAAAGTGAGTATAGGGTGCTCTGATGGGGTAGAAATAGAAAGTAGAGATGAGAAAGAGAGGAAGAGGAGGGATATAGGCGGATAGAGGGAGATGAATTTTGCAAAAGTAGACGAGGAAACATTGAGGAACATAGAGAGTAGGAGAGAGTGTGCAGAAGAAATGGGGAGAAACTCCAGACCACTCCAAAGTTGATTTCCCCATGGGTCCCATCAACCCATATATGGCTGCTAAGTTCCTCCCTAACTCTCTCTCCTTCTCTCACTCCCCTTATTTCCTTATGCCTTCCCTGAGTGAAGAGGCAGATCTTTAGCTGAATGAGTGAATGTGCCACGTCAAGACTGGATACTATGCCGGGACACAGTCCTGTGGACGGCCGACCCAAGATATACTAACATCTCCACGGAAGGAACACCCATAGGAGTGGATGTCTGATTCGGGTGTAGACCTCTTGCCCTGCGACCAAGCACTAAGACCGGATAACGAAAAAAGACCAGAATATCAGAGGAAACCTTTTGCCAACTCCGCTCCGCATCAGGCAAGACTGCTAGCAAACAGCCAGAGACGGAAAAGGCGAGTCCAAAGAGAAGAGTGAGAAAGGGTCCTGCTCCGTCATCCCAGTGTTCAGACTACCTGTTCAGGATCTTACTGGTGTACAGTAGTCTGCACATTGGTTAGACTGTGCATGGAAGTGCCTCAGCAGCCTCCATTGATGACATCTGCTCATAGACAAGTATCAGGACAACCTGGGACCTGCAAGCAATCTATGCTGAGGCGAATTTAGGGTCTCATTATTCTTACATGTTTCTTGTGTAAATGTTTTTCAATGTGCATTCACTTTCAACAGCGTTCATTTCTCCAAACACTGTTACCATCCAACTCTATATTTAAGTCAAGCGATATTTTGCAGCATTTTCAAGCTTGAATTTAATGTCTTTGTAAAAAAAAACAAAAAAAAAAACAGTGAATATTTAAGGCAAAGCAGTTAACAATCAAACAAAAAAAATGTTTAACTCATAAGCGGGAGATAATTTTTCTGTCTTAAAACTAAAAATGAGCTGACTAGCTGAGCGTAGTTTACATGCATTTACTGTACAGAAGCTTGAAACTAAACATTTGTCTCCTTCAGGCTTTTTTTCTTCTTTTTTTTTAGTTTGTGCATGTGTATGTGATAGTTTTTGCATACGCAAACATCATGGCACGGCTTTGTAATTGCACGTATGTACATGTGTCTGTGTGCATGTCATATTTCCAGCCGTTTCGGGGTGGCCGTGACGTATCATACATCAGGCTGTCTCCCTCCTTTCTAGAGACTAATGGATTTGAGATACGGAACAGGCCTCACACACACAAACACATATATACACACAGAGGAGCACATGTAGATTGAGAGTATAGGCATGGGCCGTCTGTTTTTCTTCAGGCTGCTTGGTGGAGCCCTGGCAGTCGGGGGGTAAAGGAATGTATGTCTGCTCAGTGTGCTGTGGAGATTAAACTCTGCTCTCTCAGTATGAGGTCAGTGTGGGGTACTAATAATGTATTGCATGGAAAGCAGATGTGATGTATACCTCAAAAAGGTTTTTAAAAAAATGTATATGGAAGTAATCGACATAGGGATGGTGATGGGAGGTTGGAGGGGATTTTGGAGGGGAGTAAGGGGGGAGGAGGGGGGTATGAGAGAGAAGCTGTGGAGGAGTTGAGGGGGGAGGTCTGCAGTGTAGAAACAGCCATGTGGGATTTCTCTGGGCAGATCTTGGACGCTGGTGTTTGGACAAAGCTTCAGATTTTCCAGCCAGGAATGTGCGCAGTCCCAGGGAGACTGCCAACCACAGAGAGAGTGCGGGGGGGGGGGGGGGGGGGGGGGGGGGGGGAGACAGACAGAGAGAGGCAAAGTAAAGGAGGAGTAAAAAAGCAGCCGAGGCAGAAGAAAGAAAAAAAATTTAAGAAAAGGGGGCAGCAGTCAAAGAAAAACTAAATGTCTGTGGAGGTAGTGTGGGCGAGGAGTTATGAGAGCGGGAACTGTGAGAGAGAAAAAGCAGAAGTTTGGCTGATGAGCCTGCGTGTGTTCGTGCGAGTGTGTTGCACACGCACAGAGGCAGTAGATGTGATCTCTTGTGATAACACGCATAACTGACAATGTACTCAGGCCTTCCAAACACAAACAGCTGATAAACCTTGCAGCGCAGTGAGATGGGTGCTTGCTTTCTTGCATTCGTGTTATTTCTTACAGATGTGATATATGCTTTGTGTATGTGTAAATGCTTAGTAAGAGAGTGACAGCAAGAGGAAACCTATAACACCGTATGTGTACAATATGCATGCCTGGGGCTGTGTCTGGAACACTGTGTTCAAACGATGCAGTGTTTATCTGAAAAGTGACCATGTGTCTGTCTGAGTGACTGTATATTTTTCTCTGCTATTTGCATGCCACTTTGTTTACATCAGAGCCAGCATGTGTACTGTATACTGTATATACAACTCTGTCCGCTGTGTGTGTATGTGTGTGTTTGGGGGTGCATGTGTGCACGTCTTAGTTTGGCTTGGGGCAGCTCCAGCTGTGTCAAAGTGAGCCGCTCCAAATGCCTAAACTCCCAGAAGAGGAAGAAAAGGAGGAGTAAGGGGGAAGAGTGAGGGGAGAGCAGGAGGAAGGGAGGGGGGGGAAGGGGGGGTGTCAGAGGAATGAATGGGGGGAATGGTGGGGGTCAGTTTCAGCTCCAGGTGGCAGAAGAGGAGAGCAACAGTTGTGCATGTAATGCAGTCACAATATTTCCATGAAGATGGTGTTTTTTGTTTTGTTGAACAACTTGGCCTTTAAACCATCTGAGTCCTGTATCTTCTACATAATGCTCCTACCAACCACTCGAGTTGCAGTCTGTTAAGCAATACAACCCTATTTCATCAGCAGCATCAACATCACAAACATCTCCTATCCATCTTCAGCACTTACATCCGAGTGTCTACAAGCGTTTGTTTGTATCCACGTACAAATGCTGCAACATGTTTCCTTCTTCTGATCTCCATCTCAGTGCTCAGTCCTTCTCATCTCCCCGTGACATCAACTGTGACCGGATTAGACTGTTGTGGTGTGTCTGCCTGTCTACACTTGCTGTGCAGACCTTCTGCTCCTGTACAGCAGGCACAGACAGGCAGACAGATGGCAGCCCCACTGACATCAGAAAAGCTCTGCCACCTTCTCCAATAAAACAGGAGGAGCTTTATCAAAGCTGTGATAATGATAGGACAAGCAATTTCCTTTTGGCTTAGCTCTCCAAGTCGGCCACTTAACGTGCTGTTTCAAACTGGAATATGTTTTAATAAACTTGTGATGAACTGTCTTGACTGCCTGGTTTCACGATTTTAATTCATATCTAAGATTCATTATTGCAGTGCAAATTCTGATGATCTTCATTAACTGAGCATGATAAGAAGAAGGCCTCACCTCCTCGTCTTTGAACCAGGACAGGCTTTCTGCAGAGAGGATGAACCAGTATTCCCTGGCGCCGCCTTTCATGATGCCGATGTTGCTGATGGTGAGCCAACCCTTGCGTATGACCTGGACAACAAAGAGGGATAAAGATCACAGATGACAACATGAACAGAAACAGCATAGAACAGCTTTGTATGAAGGTATAGCTCCTAAAAAGCAATGAGACAGAAACAGTTGGTCTGCAGCATGGCCCAATCACTAGCATATTTTTATTGGAAACCAGTTTAGTATAAGTGATCAAAGGAAACCGATAGTTATACAGGTAAGGGCATAACAGGAAGCACAAATGTAAGAGTAGCCACATCACATCTGGACAAAACAGGATAGAAGAGACCAGGCAAGGGTGAACGACAAGGCACTGTAGAGGAAAGATGTGTTTGAGTAAAGTTACAGAAAATAAGACATAAATCCAGCATATGTATGACATACATCCTGGAAATAAGATTTTTTTAAATCTGTGCTTATTTCCAGAACAGGAGAACTGTGAAAGATCAGAATAAAAAACATTAAAATGAAGAAAAGATGGCGCTGTGAATAAGAAAGAGGTAACAGAGTGTTGTGGCATTAGCAATGTCAGTTGCAGATGATGAAAAATACCGTTTATAAAGCCACAACAAGGCATTTTGCCAGAGTGCATATTTGCTCCCATCAGTGGCATGCTAACCCACAACCTTTAAGCTTGACTCCTGCACACATATATCAGCAGTAGAGGCAGCAGTAAAGAGAAGATTTTAAGAGAATGGTCTCCTACTATTCGGCTTGAGGGATGAACCACACCCTAGAGAAAACAGGAAATGAAGCAGCAACATTAATATGGAGTTACTTTTCTTTTACTTACTCACATTTTGGGGTGTGTATACTAATAGTCATCCTTTATAAATTAATCAAGATATGAGCAGCATGAGTAATTGTGCAAATCGCTGATGTTCTTTTTCATTTTATTGTAAGTTGTGGTTGCAATGTACTGCTGTTCAACATTGTCAGTATCAAGGCTACTGACGTAACCCAATCACACTGGAACTGTGTTTTTAATTATCCATGCTTTTCTCATAAATGTCCTGCACATAAATCAAAAGTGCTCATTTTTTGCTTGACTTGATTTCCCTGAAAAGCCAAAAACAATTACTGTTGCATTACTGGACCCAAAAATGGGCTCAGTAATGTCACAAAAACTCTGATTTATCTGAGACAATGAACACAGATTAATACTGAATAATGAAGAACCCATGGGGAACATGGTTTAACTTGAAAAGTTTATACCTTTTCACACTGCAGGAAATGTCGATTTTGAGATTTTGGGTCCAATTGTGCACAAACACGAGGATATGTTTGTTTCCAACACATGCATGCAGAGTTCTGATCAGTAAATACAGCTGAAAATAACAGCCAACACACACTTGTAGCATGTGGGAAATTATGCAACCTCACCTGGTTCTGTGCTATACCAATAACAGTCTTCCCATTGTTTTGATTGTGCACCTGCTGGAAACTGAGAGGATTGAAGCGAACATGTTGTTTATCGTTAGCATGTTACAGTTTCTATCTCATTTTAAAACTGATGAGGTTGCTACTTACTTAGTGAAGCCTAGGAAGTCCTCATGTTTGGTATTTATGTAGGCGAGCTGGATGTCAACAAGCAACAAAACCTAAGCAGAAGAAACATAATATTAACTTGAAAAACAGACAGTTTAAAAAAAAGATGCAATGATGCAGTTGAGTTATCTAAAACCATTTATGTAAATCTGTGTGAGAGACCTGGTCTCTGCATTTACTCTCTTGCTCTCGAATCTCAGTGACAACAATTCTCTCCGTCTCATCTCGCAGTTTGGGAAAGGAGCTGAGCTGCAGGGAGAAAAATGGCACAAAATTTACAGACAGAACTGTTTTGACACCATGAAAACGTACAGCACATACCCGTACACATACGCTGCGCATCCAAAATAATAGTCACACAAAATATTTCATTGGACAGCTTTTAGCTTTGATTACAGCACGCACTCGCCGTAGCATCGTTTCGATAAGCTTCTGCAATGTCACAACATTAATTTCTGTCTAGAGTTGCATCTATTTTTTCCACCAGGATCATGTACTGATGATGGGAGAGTTGGAACTCTGTACAAGGTCTTCTCCAGCACATCCTAAAGATTCTCAATGGGGGGTTCAGGTCTGGACTCTGTGGTGGCCAATCCATGTGTGAAAATGATGTCTCATGCTTTCTGAAACACTCTTTCACAATTTGAGCCCAAATGAATCCTGACATTGTCATCTTGGAAATAGACCATGCCATCAGGGAATGAAAAAGCCACTGATGGAATAACCTGGTCATTCAGGATATTCAGGTAGTCAGGTGACCACATTCTTTGGGCACATAACGTTGGTGAACCTAGACCTGATCAAGTACAGTTGGCAATAGGATTGATGGGTACATCGCTCCATCTGGCTTTTTTCTTACCCTGATGCACCATCACTCTGGAACAGGGTAAATTTGGACTCATCAGACCACATGACCTTCTTCAATTGCTCCAGAATCCAATCATCCAAAGAGAGGCTCTTACCTTTTTGCTTAGGTATTTTGATTTTATTGATTTTGTTTATTGATTGATACATTTTTAATTTCAATTATATATTTTATTGCATGTTCTTATTACATAGTACTTTGTTTTTATGCTGCTGCTGAGTCGTCACAATTTCCCTTGGGGATCAATAAAAGTATCTATCTATCTATCTATCTATCTATCTATCTATCTATCTATCTATCTATCTATCTATCTA